>JAVGVS010000647.1:0-163087 GCA_032718565.1 Distichodus sexfasciatus | reverse complement strand
CATACATATATATATATGAAGAAAAAAAAAATCCCTGTCTAGTTTAAAATGTATATTGCATATTGTCTGGTTTAAAATGTATATTGTTTAATGTATATTTTAGTATTTCTACTTATTTATTGTCTATCCCATGTGCCTAGTCGTGCCACTGCCTATTTATTCTCTGTTCAACTGTTTTTTGTTTGTTTGCACTGGAAATAACCTGGAGCCACTTCGTCTCGTCTCTCTATGTATCTGTACAGTATATAGCAGAGATGACAAAGTTGACTTTGACTTTTTGACTTTAAGTGAGGCAAACACACAGTTTAGTGAAGAAATTTTCGTGTGTGTAGGCAGAGTTCAGTGTGTAACGACAAGAGATTTTCCTTGGGAAGGTTCCTCTGGGTGATCAGAATTTTGGCACAAAATAACGCCATACATTTTAATACATTTAAAATTCCACCTCAGACTTTGGACATGCCTGGCACAAGCTCTACCTTTCCCAAGTACAATTAATGTGTCATAAAATATTGTCAGAAAATATTGGGCAAGTCTAAGCCTCAGTCCGATGATGATGATTTTAAAATAAAAGCAGTTATTGTCCGATTCCGATATGATTTCGATGTTATCGTGCATCCCTAATTTTTGTTATGTAAAGTAGCTGTTACAGCCAAGCTCCTGTTTTAATTTAGTAGTGACTACACTACAAGCCACACAGCAAAAGTAGCTAACTACCTTCAAGCTGTTTCATCCAGTAATACTTCATATGGTACTCTTAAAGCAAATTAATTTTAAAAAATGTGAAACATGATGTTAAAAGCAGTATGAAAATCTATATTTCCTAGCTATATAATGTCAAATGTCAAGCTTTCAATTAGGTTTTGATGGTTTAGATTTTCACTTGCGTAAGTTACACTCAAAAGTGTAAGTTCTGTCTATTTCAATTTTGTAAGTGATAAATACGGCCAAAGAATCTTGCTTCCATCTTGGCCATGGTGGACTCCATCCTCCGACTCCATCTCACAGCTGACAAGAGTGCACTATGATGATTTTTGTAATTAAGTAGTGCTTTGCAGTTTTCTATCATTACTTGTGAAAAAATAGTTAATTACTGGTAAAGCTACAGCAAACATAGTTAAGTTAGTAGTGTTGTAATTTAAGTTACCCAACTCTAATGACGTCTGTCAGTATCACAAAGTCTATAATGATACAACCTCCTTTTGATTTAATTTACGAGCCAGCGATTGATATGAGACAAACTCACATGCTGGTTTAACACCATCACTTCCATTCACATCAAATACTAATAAGCAATTACACTATCATTTAATGTTCAACCAGACATTTAAATGAAAAACAACCTTCTATTTAAAAACAGCCTGACCTGATCGAGGCTGATGGTGTGTTCACAATGACAAATAATCACTCACTTTCACTTTCCGCTCGGTGCTAATTAGTATAAATCAAAATTGAAGACGTGAAGGAATGTGTTAATTAGACAACAGTGACAAATTATAAAATCACATGGTCTGTTAAGAATAAACTTTTGTAATTTGATATATGTGTGGTATGGTAAAGTTGCTTTGGGGTGGAAAAACATTTTTTTTGACACCAACACAAACTCAAGAGAGAGGCTATTTTCGAACCTGTTATAACAGTTTTTTTTATAAGTAGGAACTCAAAATAGTTCTCAGTTGAATTCAAATTCTTTAGAAGAGAAGTACAAAAGTGTTAAACTCATCTTCTTCAGCGGATTATAGATTGATGTTACAAAGGTGTAAAGAAGACGGCAAAACTGTTGATAGTAAACAACAATGCTGACGTCACGTACCAAAAACTTGAACACACTGCCACCCCAATTTCTGCTGGTATTGCAACTTGCGCACACGTCACGTTAATTTCTGACAACATGCTCAGAGGACACATTGAAAGAACATGTGTGTCAGTCATGATGCATGCGCGTAAGTGTTCTGAGCTTTAAGTTTATCTCGACCTTTAAACATTAAGCTAACAACTGCCCATTATTTTCTCTTGCATGCTTGGACCTCATTAATAACTATTCTTCTTCTTATTATTATTATTTTTTGACAGTTCTTCTGGAATTCCCAGTGCTAATTTAAATGCTGATTGAAAAGGCGCAACCTCCAGGTTAAAGATGGATGTTTATTTCATGCCGTATTGACAGCCTCTTCCATATCCGCTCTCACACTCGTCCTTTTGTCCTTGGTATTGATAACTGGTTTGTGCGCTATAGACGAGGTTTGCTATTGTTCTGCTGGGGGGAAAAACACAGTTCACACCAACGTAATTGATAAACTGATTAATTGGTGGTAGTGCTGGTCTGATGCTGGATCAAAAACTTGGGTTAAACTGGTGAAGATATGACGTTTATCATCGCGTTGGTGGTAATGGTGTGCATAAAAGTAGACTTAAGTTTACCAATAATTTCCACATGTACATTTAGTATTTATGATATTAATGCCTATTTCAGGAACATACTTTTCTACATATTTGTGTTTTAGATTTAGTTTCTTTAAATTCATCTGGGGCGGCACAGTGGTGCAGTGGTTAGATTGCCACTGTGACCCCAGTTACACTTTCACAGTCAGGGTATGAGTACTGTACCTTGAACGTTGGGGATGCACCAATCCGATATGTGGATGGGATATTGGTCAACTGCATTTATCAAGTTAACAGCTCAAGTCAGTTTTACAAAAATGAATGACTGCACCGTTCCTTTCCTACATTGCTTGGGAAGGGTGCCTTGCTCATAAGTACCTCAGCGGTACCTTTACCGGTGACCCTCTGATCATGGGCCCAATGTGTGCTACTTCCAGCTTGTCCTATCTGAAGGGTGTTACAAATCTATGCAGACACTTTGTCATAAGACCCTGGTATTGATTTACTGGAGTACTTGATGTATTGGAAGAATGACCATGCTGCGTAGGTTCATTAATCACTACACTACTGTCTGATTTATGCATTTATGCATTGAAGCTGTATCACAGATACCCTTAATATCTTGTTTCATGTGTGTTACACTGGCACTGAGCTACCGTTTTGAACCAAAACAAGATTCCATATAACCTAAAGCGGCAAAAGCGGGTTCCAAGCAAAAGTCTCAAAAGCAGAACAAAAGCAGCTGATGCAGAATAAACTGGCACCGGCAGAGAGACTCGTTTTCTCTGAAAGTGAAGTTTTGAGCGCTCTCAGCTGAAAAAATGTGCCCTTAAAGGGCCACTGGTTCAAGTTCCGGACCAGTAAAGGTACCGCTGAGGTACTCATGAACAAGGTACCCTTCCCAAGCAACATAGGGTAGGAACGTTGCAGCCAATCATTTTTGTAAAACTGACTCGAACTTGTGACTTGAAGAATGCAGTTTGCAGTGCAAACTTTACCTCCAAACGGGATTCTTTGTGCGTTCGTGTGTATTCCTCACTCACATTCTCACATTTCACTTGGGCTGTGCGCTGACAGTGGCTGGAGAAAGCGCATGATAGGACTATTATTGAATAACGAGGGCTCCAGCTGTGTATAAAGAGCCGATGTATTTATTGTCGCCTCGTCTCCCGGGGTTAAAAATGAAAGAGCAAGGCCAGTGTATCTGTAAGGGATCATGCTCAAGATTTACGAGCCGCTGATTTCTTCTGGCGTCTCCTCATATATTCCGTCCGAGTCGCCTTCGCAGACGCCAGCGTCCTTAAGGTAGTTTTCTTTCAAGGACGTGGAATCTCAAGAAGGTTGCTGAGAGAGTGAGGGGTTAGAGATATGATAGCTTAAAAAATACACATTTACATAGTAATAGAAGGTCTGGTCGAGGTGTCAAGTGCTGCTTCATGATGGTTTTTCTGGAATATTTGTTCAGACACATTTATTTATATGACTCACACATGCTGATGTTTCATTATGATATCTTCTTGCTAGATTTTTGATAATACACTGTAAACAGTATCTTTCCATAACGTCGAGCAATTTTGACAATTCTTTCACTATTGCATTCAGAATTAAATCAGCTAATTTTGTTGCTCGCTACACCATAAGGGTCTGTGTCCACCAAACACAATTTTTGTGCTGACAGTGTCTATTTTTTTAATACAAATCCTATGAGCTTCAGCATTCAGAGCGCTAATCGTCTTCAGCGGATTAGCTTTTTTTTTTTTTATGCAGCACTCAAAACGTGCTGCGCTCGTCAATGTCACATGTCTCCTGCTAGCCTATCAAAATCGAGGAAGGGACGGGACATATAAATTGGTGGTACTCTCCCAGCTGTTCACTTGCACAATTTTTTCCATGCACACAATCTCTGCATTTCGAAGATGTGAGAATCTATTTCAAATGCTGCCACTAATGCTAACATGCGACTTCTTTCCATCTTGTCGGCTAAACTAGCAATCTCAAGGAAATACGTTGAAATAGGAATGAACGCGGAAGTGCTTGATGGCGTAACTTAGCAACAACGAGCACTGAGAGAAAGCGCAGAGAAAGCGTTCTGGAAATGAGGTTAAGAACGCTTTCAGCACAAATAACGTATTTGGTGGACACAGACTCTAAATATGTAGCTATGATATCTTCCAAAACCCCCCAAAAAATTTACAGATGAGGTGCTGTGTTAAAAAACGTTTGGCTGCAACCATTCATTCCAGCAGGGCCTGCATGAGTCCAGATTATCCAAATTGTACTCTCCCCTCTGGTGGAAGATTTTGGTCCATCAAAAGCAAATTTGGTTATTATGTTGCCAGCATAAATAAACCATAAATTTGTAGCTACGATATTTTGTAAAACGTGGAATTTATTTTTCAAAAATGATATGATTGACAATGTGCTTGATCGGCGCTGTCCATGTCTTTGTGTCTGTGTGAAAGTTACATTCGAGTTACTTTTACAGATAAAAGATCATTGTTGTTGAATTTGGTCATAAAATGGCATTTCATTGTTCACTGTTAAAGTTGTCATGCATAATTAATCAGTCCGTCCAGGATTTCACAGACTGTTTTTGAGTTTATGATGTCTTAAAATGCCTGATTTTGTGGCAGCTTTTCTAAAAGAAATGTGCTAAAGGTTGCAGTGTTTTTAGGCTTTGCAGGAGGAAATTAAAGTTGTGGAAAAATCAGCAAGCTTGTCCCCCTTTATAATAATTCTTTAACAATTACAAACCCTAAATTTACTTTGGATTGTATTTCATTGCAGACAATATGAACACAAAATATTTCATGTGTTGTCTGGTCAACTTCATTTCATTTGTAAATATACATCTTTTCCTGTCATTCAGACCTGCAACATTTTCCCAAAAAAGGTTGGGACAGGAGCAATTCAGGGCTAGTAATGGGGCAAATTGGTTAAATAATGATGTGATTTGAAACAGGTGATGTCAACAGGTGATTGTAATTATGATTTGGTACAAAAGCAGCATCCAAGAAAGGTCTAGTCCTTTAGGAGCAAAGATGGGCCGAGGATTGCCAGTTTGCCAACAAATACGTGAGAAAATTATTGAAATGTTTAAAAACAATGTTCCTCAAAGAAAGATAGGAAGAGATGTGGATATTTCACCTTCAACAGTGCATAACATAATGAAAAGATTCAAGGAATCTGGAGGAATGTCAGTGCGTAAAGGACAAGGGCGCAAGCCTAAACTGAACAACCGTGATCTCCGATCCCTCAGGCGGCACTGCATCAAGAATCGTCATTCATCTATAAGCGATGTCACCACATGGGCTCAGGACTACTTTGGCAAACCTTTGTCAAGTACCACAATACGTAGTTACATCCACAAATGCCACTTAAAACTGTACTGTGCCAAAAGGAAGCCCTATGTTAACAGTGTTCAGACGCGCCGTCGACTTCTCTGGGCTCGGAGGCATCTGGGATGGACCATCACACAGTGGAAACATGTACTGTGGTCAGATCAATCAGTATTTCAGGTATTTTTTGGGAGAAATGGACGCCGTGTGCTCTGGACCAAAGAAGAAAAGGATCATCCAGACTGTTACCAGCAACAAGTCCAAAAGCCAGGGTCTGTCATGGTATGGGGTTGTGTCAGTGCCCTTGGCGAAGGTAACTTGCACTTCTGTGATGGCCCCATTAATGCTGAAAAGTACATAGAGATTTTGGAGCACAATGTGCTGCCTTCAAGAAGACATCTTTTCCAGGGACGCCCATGCATATTTCAACAAGACAATGCAAAACCACATTCTGCACACATTACAAAGTCCTGGCTGCGGAGGAAGAGGGTACGGGTACTTGACTGGCCGGCCTGCAGTCCCGACCTGTCTCCAGTAGAGAATGTGTGGCGCATTTTGAAGCGCAAAATGTGACAACGAAGACCCTGTACTGTTGCCCACCTTAAGACTTGTTTGCAGGAAGAATGGGACAAAATTACACCTGAAACACTTCATCACTTGGTGTCTTCAGTCCCTAGACGTCTTTTAAGTGTTGTGAAAAGGAATGGCAACATTACAAAGTGGTAAATGCTTTACTGTTCCAACTTTTTTTGAAATGTGTTGCAAGAACCAAAATTGGAATATGTGTTAAGTTCATGAGGAACACATTAAATAATGTGCTGTTGTATTGTTTTCAATGTAATACAGGTCAAAGATAATTTAACAAAGTACTGTTCTCAGTTTGATTTTCATTTAACATACCGTCCCAACTTTTTCTGATTTGGGGTTGTAATTAAAAATAAGAGAACAAAAGCACTATTATTTTTTATTAACTATTAATCAGTTATTTTTGAAGGTAAATGTGAGGTGTTTTTAATCACACGTTTCCTGTGTCTGGAAGTGAGTTTGCTGACGTATGGCTCAATGTTTTGCAGAAAACCACAATGACTTGGTCAAAAATTAAGGAAAAGTTGCAGTAATTGGTCAAAAATTGCACGGTAGTAATGAATTCGCGGGGATTGGCTAAATTTGCGTTAATAGCCATGATCGCAACATCACAAAATCCTGGAGGGTTTGATTAATATGAAGGTGTGAGCATTGATGGTAGTAACGGTATTAAATATGAGTGGTATTAGTAACAGCGTTATTTTCTCAGTGACGAATTTCTGCCCGCTTCTATTTGTCATTGGATCCGAGATTCAGTTGAGGAACTTACGTCACACTCGCTAAAAACAGTGAAAACCGAGTTGGATGTGGTCCATTTACCCCAGGAGAGTGTTAACAGATAACATTAGGGTCATTTTTTTTGAGCAAGGAATGGACAATCTGATTGTGATAAAAAGTTAGGCGGAGACTTATGTTAAAGCTTATTTTTAATATTTATTTAAAAAATTTCAACATTTGCAGCAGCGTTGTGAGCAAAGCAGCAGAGCTCCCTTTTTGACTGACAGTGTAACTGCAGGTGAATTTGCCTGTCATATTAAAGTTTTGTGATTGCAACAAGGCGTCTAATTAATATGTATGAAGAAAAGAGTTTCACTGGAAGTTTTATTTTCCAACGTGAACTTTGTACTTAAGAATGAGCCATCATGAATTTTCCAGTCAGCCGAGAAGAAGGCATCTGGTGCTCAACATCTGTCCTAGAAATTACAGGCTCACCTCCGAGTCACTTTTGTGTCATGTTGTCATGGCAAGTGATGCTTCTTTCTTATCAGTTACCGTGGCTACGGGATTTTTTTGCCACTATGGATACGGGACTGCAAATCATGTTGACGGCTCAGGCATCTTCTGTAATATATCTCATCAAATCACAGTATACATGAGAGTGAAAAATAAGAACTTTGTGTTAAAGAGCCAGTAAGGTGAAATTAATATCGGGTCTAAGTTTCTCATATCAAGAAAGAGTTGGCACTAATCATCGCATCAATTCTGAGTGAATATGAACATTGCTACATAGGTAAAATTAAGTGGTGAAAAATACAACAGGTACTTTGCTCGGATGCTGTAGACATGTCACCTCAAAGTGCTGAAGCACTGCCCACTGTTACAGACTCTCTACCCATCGACTGTAAAACACACACACATGCACATGTGCTGTAAAGATCACTCTAAAGTCGTGCAAGTAAAACTATGCAAAAATTTCGCTTGTTGTGCCAATATAATAGTTTCACTGGAAGGGATGAAGACGGATGGAAGGATAGGGAGCACAGTCTGGACTAATACGCAATACAACACGGGATAATGCTGGAGAAATATTTAAGCAGGAGAACAGCGAGGGAAAGTCTAAAATGACAGAGGAACTTAAAAGGGATATTTTACCATGAATTAGCAACACCTGCTGCTAATGTACCCTATGTTAGCTGCTAATGTACACTATGTTAATGTACACTATGTTAGTTGCTAACAAAGTTAGCAACTATGCTTTTGGGAAACACACCCCAGTTCTACTGCTCTGGCCCTGCCCACCTGCATAGCGTCAGTAACCTACCTGCTAGACTGCTTTTCCACATCTTTTCAGACACATTTCATGTTACCAAACCAAGGACAGTTTTCACCTTACTGGGTCTTTAAAGAGAAGAAACTAGAATTTTGTTTTGGTGCTAAAACAAAGGTTATAAGCTAAGAAGAAAAGCTGAAAATTGGAAATCATTTCGTATAACATTCAACTGAAAAGCAAATCAATAAATTTCATATGAACTGTAAAAAAAACCTAAATTACAGTTTAATATGTGCAGCTATTTTCTGTATTTTTACAGCAAGCATACTGTTTAATATTTACAGTATAATACTGTAAGTACAAAATGCTTTAACAGTTTTTATTAATAAAATAATTTAATATTTACACAATTAAAACATCTTAAGTCTTTTTTATACAAAGTAATACAAAAAATAATTGAAATAATTAAAAGTGTAATTGCCTTTTTTCCATCATAACTCGACAAATCACATCAAACCGAGTCTAGCTTTCTTTTAGTTGCTAAGCATGTAAGAATTTCCACGTAATTACGCCTTTAACCGTCGCCGCCACAGCGTGAGTCGCTTACTTCCTGACTGTACAAAGCTGACAGTAAAGTGTCAGTTTTGTACATGTATTTTGGCTTCATCCGATCACTTCAGATTATGCCAGCGATACTGCCGAGTCGCTGGCAGCATCAAAGAGGAGTTGTCGCTTTAGCTTTAGTTAGCGCCCGACTTCCCTTGATGCCATTACGACAGGACATCGCCCGCAGTGGCATCTTGGGAAATGAGTCACCGGGTCCCGGCTGGTTGTCTTCGTTAACAGAGCGGAATTCCAAGAGAATCCGTATAATTTGTCCTCTCCTCTTTTTAGAATCATTTTTAATAAAAATTTGTTTTTTTGTCCAATACTCGTTCCTAAATCCAATGGAAAAATGATTATTTTCTGCAAAAATACAAAATGCAACAAATCCCATATTCCATTTTAGTTTTCCTGAATGACTTTCCGCAGGTAATGCTCAGTTCGGGATTATGCCACATTGCTAAAAAAGAAATAGTGAGTTTTCTATTTTTTTATATGAGCACAAAATGGGCAAGGTTTCCGTCAGTTTTTGCGTCTCAGTCTCTGCCACAGTTAGAGTTAGACTAAGTTTTAGGTTTTAACCACTGGCTTAAATCGCTTAGCATAGAGGGACGTCTGAACAGAAGTTACTATAAGAATGCCGCACTATAAGTTTGGCAAATCCCTTACTGAGAATTTTAAAACGTCACACCAAGAAAACTCTAATGGATTGTAAGTCTCTTTGATTTAAATGGGAAGTAATGTAGAAGTTAGTTCGTAGTAAAGATTGGTAAAATATAAGTGCAATTTAAATTTAAAGGAAGTGGCATGACATGATGCAAGAACCGACCTCCCTTAATATCACATTTTTTAATTAACCTGCTTTAAGAGTAACCTCCGGCACAAATAAGACGCAGTACTGGATGAATCAGCTTGGGTGTAGTTAGCTACGTTTCCTCTGTAGCTTTTCGTGTAGCTTATATTTATTTAATCGTAAGTATTTTGTAGCTTGTTAAGCTACCATTTAAAAGTAGCTTCCCCAACACTGCTCGTCACAACCCTTCACCGTGAAAACTGAGGCAGAAGGCATTCGCAGTGGTAACGCTTGAAGCCGTACGTGTCAAGTGCCGGCTGTTTCCACGGCAACGCTGCCTTTACTGGGCATCGGTGAGACATGAGCGGAAATGAACACTCACTTCTTTCTCTCAAGCATTCGTGTGTGTGTGTGTGTTTCGTAAACAAAATCCTTGTGCACGCCTTTTTTCAAAACCCACTGACCTCAGAGGCTAAATGTTGTACGAGATTTTACGCTAGCATGACGTCTTACCAAAATGGGTGTGAGCTGTTATAGGCCCTGTAAATGCAATTATGTTTATAAACGCATATTTTAAAAAAGAGTTTAGGTCTTTCATTTACACCTCAAATATATATTTTAAACACACTCCAAAGTGATTTTTTTTTTAAGACGCTGAATTCTGTGGATATGTATTAACAAGTAAAACCTGGTTTTCTTAAAGCGATGACGTGTTTAGTTCTACTGTGCTCATGCCTTTAAGGGCCTGTGTCCACCAAACGCTTTCTCTGCACTTCTCATTTTCTCAGCTTCTATTTGGAAATGTAAGAGAAACTGCGTTTTCTATCTTTACAGTGCTTCACTGAAATTTGTTACTCTACTTCTTCAACTATGGCTTCCAAAGTTTGACTTTTTCCCCTTTCATTTTTGACTAAAACCGATTGCAAAGACCCTTTATAAGCAAGAAAACATCTAATCAATACATTTTTATGCATAAATTGGCACCTAAATATGTATGTTTTGACAACCCTAGTCCTACCAGGTTAGAGTAGGTTTCTCTGCAGGAGCATTTCAAAGAAAGCAAATGAGAACATGTTTAATTTCAAATTCAACATCTAACGTGAGGTAATCAGCAGATTCTTAATGTTGGAGAGACGTGGCTCGCAGGTGTGAATAATTCAGATTTCACTATGCTGTTAATAACATACTCAGAAACAAGAAAACGTTTTATTTCTGGGATCACGCAGCCTCCAGGCACTTTCACATTCTGTAATGTGCTGAAAAGGAACAAAAAAACTAAAGAAAAAGATTCAACTAAACAAAGAAGCAATGTTTAGACATAAAATCCACAAAGGCTGAGGAAGTAGGAATACGTTGGAAATTAATTGTCAAAACATGAAGAGCCCAGGCGTCTTCCGTATCTGTAGAAATGTTGTAAAGGCTAAAGTACACTGAGAACATTTTTTAAAAGATGAATGCTGCATTGCGTCATAATTTCTTACATTATAATCAAAAAGCAAAATAAGTGCCATTTTTGCAACGTTCATTTACAATCACAAAATGCAAAACATGATTAATTTTGTACTCAAGAAATGGGAAAAAAATGTTAAATTTGCTCTCATAATTTTTGTTTAAATGAGCACAAAATAAGAAATTTGAAAAATCCTTTTTTTTTTCATTCTGTTTTTGGAATTGTACTTTTGGAAAAATAATACATAAAAATAATGCGAAAAAACTTTAAACAAATATTGTTTTAGGAATTTTGGTGTTTGTTTTAAAGGTCTCATATGGAAAAATCACTTTTTCTGTTCTTTGGGCATCTGTTTGGGTCTGTACTGCCTCGACACACACTGTAAATTTGGTAATCAAAATGGTTGTTTAGATTTCTTCCCTACTTCTACGACACAGTAGAATAACTCCACCCTCCTCTCTGAGAAGCTCCGCCCACCAGGTAGAACTGCTAGCGCTTCCTGATCCGCCACGTTTTCTCCCCAGCGCTAGTGTAGGAATCACAGTGGAGAAGTCTAGCGGCGGAGTGTTGTCTTGAACATGTACGGCTGTATGGATGGTCTGTTAGCAGCACCATGTGGATTATTTTCACGTGAGG
Source organism: Distichodus sexfasciatus (assembly GCA_032718565.1). Taxonomy (NCBI): domain Eukaryota; kingdom Metazoa; phylum Chordata; class Actinopteri; order Characiformes; family Distichodontidae; genus Distichodus; species Distichodus sexfasciatus. The sequence goes on along the minus strand of JAVGVS010000647.1, from coordinate 151,313 downwards.
TAAACTCTCATTGTCCTGTCTACACTACACTCAGTTCCAGAGTGAGGGGCGTGGCCAGCAGCGGCTCATCTGCATTTAGGAATACTAATGAGAAACGGCCTATTCTGAAAGGGACTGAAATAGAGGAGTAAAAAGCAGGTGAAAATGTCTAATCTGAGAGGTATTTACAGCAAACTAATGCAAATACATGTTTAAAGGAGCTCCTAGACCTATTTTAACTTTTTGGGGTTTTATTTAAAAAAAAAAAAAAAATCTTTTGGTTCTGGAAATGAATCCTGGATAAAAACATTTTAGTCTTTAATTATAATTCGCTAAACTTTAATTTGCTAAATGACTGAACAAATGAATGATTTGTCCTGATAAACGTCTTCTCTCTTGTCTGTGTTGTGGTGTGACCTGCAGGACCAGGAAGCTGATAAACCAATGGAGCGCTTGGTTTTGTACGTGGCGCTGCTGGGCGCATTGGCACGAGGGCAACATTGCCCGGGACGCTGCATCTGCCAGACAATTTCCCCGACCCTGACCCTGCTGTGCGCCAAGACGGGGCTCCTGTTCGTGCCCCCGACCATTGACCGCAAGACGGTGGAGCTGAGGCTGACGGACAACTTCATCACAGCCGTCCGGAGGAAGGACTTCTTTAACATGACCAGTCTAGTGCACCTGACTCTGTCACGCAACACCATCAGCCAGATCGCGCCCCACGCATTCATGGGCCTGAAGGCGCTACGGGCGCTGCACATGGACGGCAACCGGCTGACCGACATCAGGAATGATCAGCTCAAAGGCCTAATCAACTTGCGACACCTGATTCTGGGCAACAACCAGATCCACCACATTGAACCCTCTTCCTTTGATGAGTTTGTGGCCACCATTGAGGATCTGGATTTGTCATACAACAACCTGAGGACGTTGCCGTGGGAGGCCATTGCCAGGATGACCAACATCAACACCTTGACACTGGACCACAACCTCATCGACCACATAGGAGCCGGGACGTTCACACTCCTCACCAAATTGGTACGCTTGGACATGACTTCCAACCGACTGCAGAAGCTACCTCCGGACACTCTCTTTCAGCATGCACAGGTGTTGTCTGACCCCAAGGGATCATCATCGTCTGGTTCTTCACGGCTGACTGTCAGTTTCGGGGGCAACCCTCTCCACTGCAACTGCGAGTTGCTTTGGTTGCGACGCTTGACCAGAGAGGATGATTTGGAAACCTGCGCCTCGCCTGAGCACTTGATGGACAAGTACTTTTGGTCAATCCAGGAAGAGGAGTTTATCTGTGAACCGCCGCTAATCATCAAGCACCATTCCACCAAACCTTTTGTGATGGAGGGGCAAGGCGTCACCCTCAAATGCAAGGCGATGGGCGACCCTGAGCCAGCCATCCACTGGCGCTTTCCCGATGGCAAGTTGGTGCACAACAACTCCCGCACTGTTCTGTATGACAATGGCACACTGGACATCCTGATAACCACACTGAAAGACAGTGGCGCTTTCAACTGCGTGGCGTCCAATGCCGCTGGCATTGCCACCGCCGCTGTGGATATCAACATGATCCCGCTGCCACTCTTTGTCAACAACACTGGCCACATGAGGGAGGCTGACCCCGGCCTCTCTGACATCACCACATCTACCAAGTCGGGCAACAACGACACCAAGCAGCAAGACAAGAGGGTGGCGGTGGATGAGCTGACAGCACACTCGGCCATGATCCACTGGCCTTCCGAGCGACACATTCCAGGAATCAGGATGTACCAAATCCAGTATAACAGCACCATGGATGACACGCTGGTCTACAGGTAAAAGAATTTTTACACTTTTTTCAAGTAAATTCATTAATTATAATTAAATATTCAAGTGAGTACTCATTTGCCATTTTGAAAACACCACAATGTAATGTGATTTCTGCACTTGAGAGATTTGAACTGGCAACCCTCCAATCACAGGGCCAATTTCCACACTGTTACACTACCGACTGCTCTGTAGATATACTACGCCTTAGTTTTAGATTGGCTTTTATTTAACAGACACTCTTATCCAGAGCGATTTCCATTTCCCAAATTCAGGGACAGTTTTCCCTGAAAGCAACTTGAAAGTGACTGATTATTTTTCATTGTGAATGCAGCACAGCACAGTGTACCACCTCTGCATTTTAACTTTGATTTATACTAATTGTCACAGAGCGGAAAGTGAAAGTGAGTGATTAGTTGTCATTGTGAACACACAACAGCACAGCACACAATGCACCACAACGAAATGTTACCTCTGCATTTGTACCATCCATGAAGGAGCAGTGGTCAGCTAACAAGGGCAGTGCCAGGGAGCAGTGCTTGGGGATGGTACCTTGCTTATGAGAACCTCAGTGGTAATTTTTACCAGTGTGGGATTGGAACCGGTGACCTTCTGATCATGGGGTGAACACCCAACCGTTATGCGGTTACTGTCCCAAAACTGCTTGGGGTTTGAGGGTCTTGCTCAGGGACCCAGTGATGGTCGTGCTGGAGGGAGGATACAATTCCATCCCGTCTTGATTTAGATGCGAGTGTCCTAACCATTAGACCACAGTCATCCCCACGTTCAGGACAGTACAGTATGGTTTGAGAAGAAATGTAGACTTTGCTACTTTATCAGCTGTAGAGATTTGCGGGAGGTCTTAAAACTGTTCTAGAATATAAACTCATGACTCAGCACTTATCATGTCCCGTATTTCAAACGCATTCTTACCGCAACACATAACCCACCCGTGAGGTGCTGCATTATGCAGTTTACCATCTGCATTTCCTGTCTGATCTCGGAATTAAATGCTCACAGGGTTTATTTATCACAGGGAAAAGGAAGTACTAAAATACACAGAAAAACTGATGAAGCACAGTGATAACTAGAGGCATTTTCAGAAGAATAACAAAATAATGACGTAAATAATGTTTTTTTTACAGGCATAAAAATGGACAGAACTGGCTAACAAGTGCAGGTATCCACAATGTAAATGCAAAATACACCGCTATAGCCTGCATGTTTAGAGTTGAAATTAAGTCATTATATTGGCATTGGCTTTATGCTGATTAACGCCAACCTGCAGCCCAATTTGTTATTTTGAGTGTTTACCTGTGGGGGCAGTAATCAGGCTATCCAAAGTGTTTACCTATGTGCTGAAATATAAAATAATAAATATATAAAATGTGTACAAATATAAAAGAGGAAATTTAAAAAAAAGTTCTGGAGCACATGAAGGAAATTAGTCTCTGTGCCGCATATTTGGTTTGGCATAATGACGTCACATGGAATGGGAATATATATCATGAATATTTAAAAATATATAAGTTCTAGATGCATATAAAGTTATGAGTATTAAAACACAAGTCTTGAGGCACATGAAGGGCTGTCTTTGTGCTGCACTGAAGTGCATAATAGGACTATTAAAGTAACTTAACGGAATCATGGGATATATTTGGTCCCCCAGAACCTCAACTGAATGGCATGTAAATGCAACAGCAAGGTTTTCTTTGCGTTCATCAGAATTTTGGCAGATATTGGCGCCAGAAAAATGTTGCATGCAGTGTTCATTTGACACCATCCGAATGCACAGCCGACTGAACGCAGGTCACGAATGCCCATGTGGACGCTCTGATTCACTCCAATGAGCAGAAGAATGGTCAGCGTATAGTCCACACTCACCTGACACCACGAATGCCAGAAAAATGCCATGATTCTGACGTCTGTGTGGACTAGGCCTAAGTAACTGTGAACCCCAGGAGGGGTTGGACTAGTAATAAAAAGGCAAACAAACAGGTGAAACTATTCAGTAAAAATAAATGAAGAAACTTAAAACATGCAAGGGGCAGGAGAAGGGGATTGATTGTCAAACAGACAAAAGAAAGAACACAAACTTCAGTTTCGCGGCCTCTGGTGGTCACTTGAGGAACGTCCAGGGGATCCGTGACATGGCTACAGTGACAAAATTTTAGGAACCGGTGAAGACTAGATATGAATAAAGCTACTGACATCCTTTTTGATTTTTTATTTGATAATTTTAGGTAATTGTTTTGGGAAGAAAATGCTAAAATATGCAACAGGAAGTGCAAAATAAGAGGCTGACTCATCATCGCAGATCAAGTACGAGTTTTAATTTGTGAACTTAATGGGCTGGTTTCTTGCTCATGCATTAAGCCTAGTCTAGGCCTAAGCTGTAGTACTAATGGAGATTTGCTATTCAAACTCAAAGCTAGTCTAGGACTAGACTTAATCCTCAACTGGAAAATTTAGCTTTTTCTTTTCTTTTATTGTCTGTGGAAGGAAAAGACATGAAGATGGAAAGCTAAAGCGCCTCTGCTGTATTGGAACAATTGTCAACTAAATAGCTTTTCTCGGGCCGGAATCATCATGCTGCGTTGGTGAAAAACGAGTGAAGAGCGGCGATTCCCACAAGCCGCTCATAAAACAATACAAAGTGTGCATCTCAAAAGGCCACGGCCATAACAGTGCTGACAAATATCAGCTTTTCACCCGCAATTTACGACAGTAGAGAAATGTGGAGTTCACACACTGTGAGGGAAAACTCATCATCTCGAGATAAAGTTGGCTTTCTACAAGATCAAAAGGCCAAAGTCATGGCTTATAACTCTTAAATAATGATACTAACATTAAGCAAATAGTACAGCAGAAAATAGTACAATAAAGATTTGTTAATAAAGTTAATAGTTTGGGAGTAACTAAATACAAGTAGTGACTAAACCATAGAATGCATAATAACAACTCTACAAGCCAATAAAACAGTGAGTTTGGTCTTGAGGAGCGTTCACTGTAGTTTGTTGAGTTTAACATATGATCAGTTTGGATAACTGCTTCCAAGAGAGAAATATTGAATAAACACGTTTAATGTTGCTTAGGCTTTGCATCTTCCACTTATTTGTCATGTGGTGTAAAACACTGCATTGGTCTGGTCTCGGTCTCGTCTCGTCTTGGCCTCACCAATTCAGAGCCTTGGTCTGGTCTCGGTCTTGGTTTAGGTGGTCTTGACCCCAACTCTAGTAGTAGCTTAACTACTTTCAACTTTCAAGTTTATTGTCGCTCTATTGTAGCTAAGTGTATTGTAGCTACCGTTTAAAAGTAGCCTTCCCAAATCTGGCTGTACATAATGTTGAAACTTGTCTGGCGATTGTTACAGAGAACTGATGGAATTCCCAGCGTGTAATGTGTCTTCGCTCGTTGATCGCTCACCTGCGGCGTGTAATAATTAAATCCCGGAATGGATTGACTCGTGCTATCAGTGGCATATGGGAGTCGGGCGGCATCAGCACTGACAGATGCGATGTAATTACTCTTCTGTACATGTGCACAAAAAATAATAAAGACCATAATTGCACACTTTCACTAAAAACTTTGCCCGTCCCTAGTTCGTACTGGTGGTGGTCAAAGTCAAAGTCAAAGGTCAAAGTCAAAGTCAAAGTCAAAGTCAACTTTATTGTCATCTCTGCTATATACTGTACAGATACATAGAGAGACGAGACGACGTGGCTCCAGGTTATTTCCAGTGCAAACAAACAAAGAACAGTAGAACAGAGAATAAATAGGCAGTGGCACGACTAGGCACATGGAATAAACAATAAATAAGTAAAAATACTAAAATATACATTAAACAATATACATTTTAAACCAGACAATATACAGTATACATTTTGGACTAGACAGGGGAGACAGACATAGAGGTAAACATGTTTGTCAAGTCAGGATGCAGTATTCTTAACAGGTTGAAATTGACATTTACACTGAGTGTGCAAGAGGTAGAGTTATAATAGACAGATACTATATCCGGACTATTTCCAAGTACAATGTTCAGTATGTGTGCAAATATGCAAACATTTAAACAGGTGCAAATTGACATTTTACATTGGATGTGCAGGAGGTAGAAGGTTATAATATAACAGATACTATATTCGGCTATTTATGTGTACAATGTCCGGTGTATGTGCAAACATTCGTAAAGCAGCATATAATGTTTGTGCAAAAGTGGCAGCAGTGCAGTGTCATACCAGTAGTTATTGTGCATCAAAGTGACGGTGGTGTGTAAAGTAAGGTGCAGTAAAGTGCAGTGGTGCAACAGAAACAGTCTAGTGGTTATGATATTCACCTCCGGACAAAAAGGTTGTGGGTTCGAATTCTACCTCCAGCACTACTATTGGTGACTCCCTGAGCAAGACCCTTAACCAGAAGTTGCTCTCAGGGAGAAAATTAGGAAATTTTTGGCAGTCAAATGTTGTGAGAATTAGCCAAAATTGCCAGGTTGCAATGAATTTGCGGCGATTAGTTGAATATGCGTTAATAGATAACATCACAAAATCCTGGAGGGATCCTGGGAAGCAGTACTTGGGGCACGTTACCTTGCTCATGAGTACCTCGCTGGTACCTTTACCGGTCCGGGACATGAACCAGGGAGTTGGCCCTATGATCAGAAGGTCTCCGGTTCAAGTCCCAAACTGGTAAAGGTACCAGTGAGGTATTCATGAGCAAAGTACCGTCCCCAAGCACTGCTCCCCAGGCGCTGCCTTCGTCAGCTGCCCACTGCTCCTTCACAGAAGGGTCAAATGCAGAGGTGACATTTCGTTGTGGTGGACCATGCTGTGTTCACAATGACAAATAATCACTCACTTAAATCACTTATAGAACCTTTCATAACAGTGTTCAGTAAGTAAAGACGAGTAAAAAGCGAGGGATGGAGTGGACGAGGAAAGTCACACTGAAAACCAACTGCAGTAATTTGCGGAATCCGATCAGGAGGATTAGACAATTCAGCTCAGGGTTTAAAATATAAAATTAACACACGCACGTTCAGTGAGTTCAGTGATGTTTGTTTTCCGGCACCCACACATTCTTTGATCTTTTTTGCTTTTTTTTTCTTGTGTTTGTTCCTTCTCTTTTTTCCCTCGACTCTTTCTATATGTGTTTTTCTCTCTCTTGTTATTTCTCTATTTTTATCTCACCCAAAACCCACACGTTACCCATGTATTATTATTATTATTATTATTATTATTATTATTATTATTATTATTATTATTATTATTATTATTATTATTGTCCTCCTCCTCCCTCTGCACATCCTCTCTTTTGTATCCCCACTTTTCTCCCGTCCTTTCCCACAATTCCATATTTCTCTTTCTTATGCTTTATCCATTATTATTTTGGCCTGTTCCATCGTTCCATCTTTCCTTCTTTCTCTTTCTTTCCATCCTCCCGTCTTTCTTTCCTTTTTATCCATCTCTTTCCTATATTTTTTTTATGTCTTTCCATCCTCTTTTTCTTTCTTTCCATCCTCTTTTCCTTCCTTTCATTCATTCTTTCCTTCATTCTTTAATTTTCCGTACTTTTCTTTGTCTTTCTTTCCTTCCCTTCCTTTCTCTTACTTTCTACCTTTCCTTCTTTCCATACTTCTTTTTTCTTTCTTTCCATCCTTCCTTCCTTCTTTCCCTTCTTCCTTCTGCCTTGTATCCTGTTCACTCCATCTTCTTCTTTTTCTCTTTCACTGTTTCTTTCTTTTCTCTCTCTCTCTCTCTCACACACTTCTTCTGTTTGTACTTTCCATGATACTCTTTATTTTCTTTCTCTGTCCTTTTTCTTTCCTTCTTTCTAATTTCTTCTTTCACATTTTCACCTTTTCTTTTCTTTTTTGCCCTCTCATATCTTCCTCTTATTTCTCCTTGACACTTTCTCCCACCCTGCTCTCATCAGGATCCGTCGGAGAAGCAGAACTTCCATCAGTAGTGACCTGGCTGCGGAGTCGGGACCTAAAACGCTGCATCTTGGCGGTGTCACGATGATGGCATCCGTCGCTCCTGGCGACCGTGTTTATGAGCTCGTCCACTTCCGCTTTTGGCGCGGGCGACCAGTGCGCTTTGCTCACACTCAGTTCTTGGCGGCACGCAGTCATCATTTTGGCTTTACGACATCATCGTGGCATCGTCTCGTCTTCGCCGTCATCCTCGCGATCCGCTACAAAGGCTTCACGGCAGCTCGATGGGTATCCTAAGCCGAAACCGTTACCAGGGGCGAAGCGACGCCGCCCAATGTTGCTCGCCTTAATCACAGGCGAGCAGCTCCAGTAGTACCGGCAGGCGTCCCGGGCGGCAGGCGATGGGGAGACCCGCCCGGCGACAGCGACATCGTCACCGGCCCGGAGAACCGCCAAAACCCTGGTGCTCCTCAACAGAGGCAGGGGCTCATAAAGGCTCAAATTGCAGATGCTGTAACTTAATGGTGAGCAGTGCCGCGTTATACTAATTGTTGGCAACTCTTGTGCCCGCCCCTCGTCCCGGAAACCAGTTTAGAGACGCCCTCGGGTTTCTGACCTGAGCAGCGGCGTGGCGGGATCCACCACCTGTTGTGTCCTGGCGGCCTGACGCCAGGCGGGACGGAAGAAGCGTCCGGCACCGAGCGTCGGCGGCGCTGTTGCCAGAGAACTGGCCGAACCAGGCGCTTCGCTTCTCGCCGATGGGGACTCGCTCTGTTCAGAGCCACCAACTACCCGGAGGGCCCGGTAGCGAGCACAAGTCTGCGCACCTGGGCGTCCACCGGATTGCAGGCCGCGCCGCCGCCCTCCAGCCAGCGTCACGTTCAGCAACACAGAGTGGATGCTGGAGAGCACCGTCTGAAGGGATGTGACAGACACACACACATACACACTCATTAAACGTACGTATTTCCGAAGGCGAGATGGTGTATAATACTTAAGATATAGATTGGCATAAAGAATGCTCCCCATACACACACACACACACACACCCACATCACATGTAAGCACACAGGTATTTCGAGCACAGAATACACACTTCCATGAAAGATGAATACTGCACCCTTGCACACTCTCTCTCTCACACACACTCACACACATGTAGTACACACACAAAAACAACACACACTGACATAAAACACCCTCATAGAACACAACACACTCATACCTAGAGTACCTATACACTCCAAACTAAATTCACACACACTCACACACATACGAATACAAGACAAAACACTTGCAGTCCCATTACACACACACACACACTCTTTTACACACATACACACAGCATCCTGCATGCAACACAACATTCTGAGCAGACCACACACTCTTATATTCCATTACATAAACACACACACACACATATACAAATATGGTAAGACAGTGGGCGTCGATTTAGGTGCACACACACCCACACACACGAACACGCACATACACACACACACACACACACTCCGTTCTCTCCAGTGTGTTCAGCGTCCTGTCTTTAAGAGCACAGTCTGCCTTCATCATCACTGGTCCTGATGCGAGAGAGAGAGAGAGAGAGAGGGGGAGAAGGCGGTCCCTTCCCATAATGCAGCGGTGCCTTATTCCCCAAACAACATGAACCAATAGAGGATGCTGCTACCTGTTCTCACACACACACACACCCCTACACACACACACACTTATAAACACTTACACCCCCCTCAGTACCGTCCCATCGTCTTCGGCTGTCTTTATCCTGTGGAAAATAAAGCATCGTTCTGTTGTTCTTTTAAATCATTATTTTTTTATACGTGATGCCAAGGCAAAGTGGACGGCCGGTGGACGTGTGACTGTTTTTACATTTATTTTTACTTTTCATACACCAGATCGTGATACCGACGACGATGAACGCTGCCCATTCCCCAATTCGCCCATCTCATAGACTTTTTGCACAGAAGACACGAAATAAACACGGACGGCAACAAAAGCCGAAAAATAAACAAACAAAAGTTAAGATGGATACCGATTTTTCTGCATCATAAAGACCTGAAGCCGGCTCAATTCTGTGGAGGATTTTTAGCCAGGATGGACTATTATTATAAATATATATATAATTAAAAATGTATCATTCCTGAAGTGACTGTACGATAGTAATCGGTATCATATCTGGCTGGTCTAGATAAAATAACAAAACGAACAAACGATCAAACAAAAAAGAAGACTGCAATGACAGAAATGATAAAAAAATATTACCTATATAAATATATTACAAGCTATCAGTGTATGTGCTCTCAATATGTAAGTCATAGGTCACATGACTTTTTACAAGGCGTTCTGGGCGATGGCCGCAAGTTTTTACATTAAAAATCGGGCTCATCGCATCTCCCTTGATTTAGTATATTCGAAGTCTGGACCACTTACTTGTCCCTCGTGGAAAAGGGGATTAAAGTTTTTTTTTGTGTGGGTTAACTGTAGTGAACCGTCTTCACGTCTCGTTCTTTATGTCTCTTCATTCGGGTCAAAGGGTCGCACGCTCATTAACATGGATAAAATGATTGGTTATGCTCAGAAGCGTTTATGGAAAGAGTGGACTGACTTGGTGATGTAAGGAATGTAAGGAACAACGTGAAAAAAGATAAATGTACGGTGGCCCGACAGCCCAAATTTTTAAAATGCACTGCAAAGGAACAAAACTTATTGAGTTCATAATCCACATGCAAACAGACTGCAGTTATGAAGACACGGCACAAAGTCACAAAACATTTCTCTAATGAACAGTATAAAAGAATAAATAAGGGGTAAATGCAGAAAAATACAAAGTGTGAAGAAGAGAAAATAGAGAGTAAGAGAGGGAGAGAGAGAGAGAGAGAAAGAACAAGAGAGGAAGAAGGAAAGAAAGAGAGGAAGAAAGAAGGAAATAGAGGAAGAAAGAAGGAGAGAGTAAGAAAGAAGGAAGGAAAGAGAGGAAGAAGGAAAGAGCAAAAGAGAGAGGGGGAGACAGAAAGATAGGAAGAAAGAAAGAAAGAAAGAAAGAGGAAGAAATGAAGAAAAGGAAGAGAGGACAAAAGAAAAAGGAAGAAAGAGAGGAAGAATGAAAAAAGGAGGGAGGAAGAAAGAAAGGAAAAAAGAAATTTGGAAAAAAGAAAGAAACAAAGAAAAAGAAAAATAGTAACAATGAGAAATAGAGAGCGAGCAAAAGACTGAAACTAAGAAAGAAAGAGGAAGAAAGAAAAGATACAGTTTGAAAGAGAGAAAAAATACAAAGAAAAACAGAGAGAGAGAGAAAGAGAATAAAAGAGAGAAGATGAGAGCTGGAGAGAGTCAGCATCAGTCTGCAGGATAAGCCATGCTCTGAAGTGTTTAAACAGCACTTATTTCTGATCAACATGCTTTACAAATGCGAAAAACTCATCATCACTAAATAAATAAAACCTTCAACATGAATAAGAATTAATCACCTGCACTTGTGTTGCTGCGTCTGCATTTCTGCAAAACCCACAGTAAGCACTGAGCAGCACTGATGTAAGCACCGTCTCCCCTCGTCCCGCCCCGGCCCAGTTCCAGATCGCTCGGGTTTCCAGCACAACGCTTCCCTCATTCCCGTTTACAGCCGAGTGCAGTGGAGCGATGATGATGATGATGAAGGGCCGCAACGTAAACGCAATTATCAAGCTGATTAACGCGCTAACGCGTCCCGTAACGGCCGACCCCCTAATTATCCTCCTAACGGGGGGAAGGAGAGACGCGAGACGGAACGAAAGCATCCATCATGCACCATATGTCCTGTAGGTAACGCAGAGTTAAAGTGGAGACGAGAAACTGCGATAAATAACGTGTTCCCTCAGCGGCTACGAGCTCATTCCTCTTTAATTTTATCAAATCAAATCTCGTTGATCAATATTGTTTACTACAGGGCCCTGACGCTACACAGTAACATTTATAGCATTTAGCCGACACTCTTGTCCAGTGTGACTTCCATGTCATTATTTTAGGGACAGTCTCCCTGGACAACTAGCAGTTAAGGGTTTAGATTAGGGACCCAACGATAGTAGTTCAGGGTTTAGGATTCAAACCCATGACTGCTCGGATCGATGGGTTGTTGCAGTTAGTAGTTTAACAGTTATGGATTCGGCTCTGTGATCAGAAAGTCACAGCTTCAAGTTCTGGGCTACTAAAGGTACTGTCTCCAAGCATTTCTCACTGGGCACTGCCAAAAAGTTGCACTGCTCCTGCACGGATGAGTCACATGCAGAGATCACATTTGGTTGTGGGGAACCGCGTGCTGAACTCTGGTGTTTTCACAATAAAAATATTCACTCAATTAAACACTTATATTAGGCAAATGCCAGAGCCACGACTTGAATGCAAAAACTACAGCAAGAATGCAAAGCCACATTACAAATGTGAAATCCTCAGTACAGAAAACATGACATATAAAGCCAAAACACAAATGCAAAAGCTGCAACATAAGTGCAGAAGACACAACACAAAAACAACAGCTACAATTCTAGTGCAGAAGCCACAACGTGAACGCAAAAGCCACAACACAACAGCTAAAGCTACACTTCTTGTGATACAAATGCAAAAGCCTCAATGCAGAAGCTATGACAGAAATGCAAAAGGCAAAACATGAATGCTAAAGCCACAACTCAAACGCTAAAGCCACAACTCAAACGCTAAGGCCACAACTCAAACGTTAAAGCCGCAACTCAAACGCTAAGGCCACAACTCAAACGCTAAGGCCACAACTCAAACGCTAAAGCCACAACTCGCATGCAAAAGTCACAACACAACAGCTAAAGCCACAATTCTTGTGCAAAATACAAATGCAAATCCTCAATACAGAAGCTGACCGAAATGCAAAAGCCAAAACATGAATGCAAAAGCAACAACTCAAGTTCATGAAAATATACTAAATCTTGTTTGCTAAAAAAAACTGTGATTTTTGACAAACTTTCCATCCACCAGCAGTCCATTTTGATCAAAACTCTAAACACAAAAACATCAAAATTCATATTTAAGTCATTCATACTTAAGTTTTTTATGTGCTATAATTAAATTTGCTCAAAATAAACCGTTTATCTTCCAGTAATGAAGATTTTACATTTCTTTTTAATGCAAAAATCAGGCAAGGGTGCCATTTTCCATCCCCTAATGTAGGTCTGTCCCAAATCTGCAGGTCGTATACTTGTATCCAAAAGCAATGGAAATAAGAATAGACACCCACACACACACCTTCATTCATTCATCACCATGCCATATGCACATTCAGGATGAATCTCTACAAATGAGTTTGTTAAATTAAATAATACAAATAAGATCAACATTCATATTTAGCCTACATGCATATTAATGAGAAAGATCAAATATACACGCATTAAACCTTTAAAGAGGGTCGTTCGTCAAGACTCTACGAGGTCCAAACCTATAGCACAGCACCTTTTTAAAAAAATGTAGCACCAGTTTCAAAAATGGAAATGGGGTAGAATATTAGAACTTTAAATCTCTGTATCTTGCTTAAACTCATCTGTGAATAAAAGTAATCTCTAATTAGGCCCTATAAACATATGAGTTTAAGCAAGATACAGAGATTTAAAATTCTAATATTCTACCCCATTTCCATTTTTGAAACTGGTGCTACATTTTTCTACTGGAAAACACAGTGCCGACGCTGCAAATCCGGCTCCAATGTGGTACCAAAACTTTGCTGATCTGGAACCAAGAAGCTGTGATGTCATGGAAGGCGGTAGAGTAAGTGAGGCTAATTTATTCACTCACTCACTCACTCATTCATTATCTTAACAGACGCTCTTATCCAGAGTGACTTCTATTTTTCCTCCCTGAAAGCAGTTAAGAGTCTAGCTCAGGGACCTGGTAGTGCTGGAGGAAGGATTCGAACCCACACCCTCTTTTGGTACGGGGGGCAAGGATTCTTTACAACTACACCATTACATCTCATCATTTAGACTTTTTCTCTCATAATTTCATTTTTTTCCTCATAACTATGACTGTTTCGTCATGACTTTTTGACTTTTTATCTCAGTTAAGACCTTTTTGCTCATAATTTTCACTTTTAATCTCATAATTCTAAATTTTTATCTGATATTTTTGATTCTTTATCATATTTTCAACTTTTTATCTCATACTTTTGACTTTTTATCTCATAATTTCAACTTCTTATCTTAATTAAAACTTTTTATCTCATAATTATGACTTTTTTCTCATAATTTCTATTTGTTTTCCTGTTTTTTTTTTTCTTTTACTGGCAGAAATAGGCTTCCATAATGTCCAATGTTACAACAATGTTCACATAAATGTAAATGTGAAACTTTTTTAAAGAATAAGTTGTAACTAGTGCTATGTTGAAGAGTGAATCTGTAAACACACAACACACTGTAACATAACTTTCATCTGGTTCAACTTTTTAAAAAATTCAAGTTCAAACTGGATATGTGAATAACTTTAACTCATTATTTCAAGTCTGGATTTAGCTTAGTTTAGTTTGCTGTAAGAAATCCCAGGTTGGTGTGTAATTAGGTTTGTCACCAAAAGGTCACTACAAGTTTGTCATTACTGGCAAATTTTGTATTACTAGCAAATACATTTTCCACTAGTGGCAACTCCCACTCACATTTCTACTCAAATCTAGAAAATTAGAAGAACCCTCACAAAAGCTGCTCAGTTACAAAAAACAAAAAACAAAATAGTGAATAAAACCAAAAACTACTCACAACACATCCTCCAAAATACATCTTCTGGATGGATCTCACCTTATGGCAGGTCTGTTTCCAATCCAATCAGTTCTGGGTGTTCTTCATTAGTGCAAAGTCTTTTGAACTCCTTGAAGTTCACCCACAGTCTTCAAACTTTTTCGGTTATTTCCTGGTGGCTTTGAGGTGCTCAGGTTTTCCTCCCAAACACACCTATGGATTTTTTCCCAAACATGGCTGACAAACGTTTTGGTCCTGGTCACCTCACCCTCTAACTCCACCCCCAGAAGATTCCTTAAAGGGGCCAGTCCATGATGTCCTGTAGCTAATTGCAATTGGTGGGACAATTGGTTGCATAACAGTTATGCTGGGCTTAACACTGAGATTTTCAGTCCTTTTTCTGTCGATTTTTTTGGATCAGCCATTGGAGAGAGGCATTGCAGGCTCAACTTTACAGTTCCTGGAATGGGAGTCTGCCAGTTCAGGTCGCAGCCGAGTAACGCCCTGTATAATGTGCGCATTTCAACAGATGCGATTTAGTCATACAGTTTGAGCTGGAGGTTTACAAAATGATTGAAAAAATCACACAGTGTATGCCCAGCTGTAGGAAGGTATCTCCATGTTTGGAAGCTCATCAGTTCAAGTTCCAAACTGGTAAAGGTACCAGTGAGGTACTCATGAGCAAGATACCATTTCCAAGCACTGCTCCCTTAGCGCTGCCAAAAAGCTGCCCACTGCTACTTCAGAGGTCACATTTGGTTGTGGTCTTTAAGCTCAACTCAACTTTTACAAAGTCCAGTGTGTAAAGGAATTATAAGTAATGAGTTATTTTGGTTGAATAATCATTACAGGGTTTCAAAACAGAACATTTCTGTAATGAATCAGCTTGTGTATCTTGACTAGCTGCAAAAAGAGTTTCTCCATTTTTACACCCATTTCTTTCCACCAATCCTCTCAATAACACCCCGTTTAACAAGCTGGTTTCATCCCGATCTAGAGGCCTCTTTATATGTTGTTTACTGGTGAATAGAAGTAGGACGTTTGCTTGTAATTATTTATTTAGCGAACCGTGTTACAATGGAGAGTGGTCGTTTTTGGGACTCTGGCTAAGCGTGGGTTATGTGGTCTATAAGTAGTTTGTTTTTAAGAGCAATGGAGCAAATGCAGCTGTGATCCTGATTCTGGCAACTTTCCAACAGATTTTTCGATCAGCAGTTCCCCAGAGTCAGGGATTTGCTTCGAATGTGCGGTCCAGTTCTTTGTGAACACGCTACCAAATTGCAACCTCTGCATTTGACCTATCCATGGGCAGCTGCCGGGGAGGAGTGCTTGGGGATGGTACCTTGCTCATGAGTACCTCAGTGGTACCGATCCGGGATTCGAACCAGCAACCATCTGATTATGAGGCGAACCATTATGCAACCCATTATGCTATGTCTATACCTGTTTACTAGTTTATTTTATCCATTAAGATATGTTTAGGTCACATTACTCAAATCACTATCATAAATACCGTGGTAACAATCAGGAAATTTATTGTGATCATTTTTTATGCAGCCCTGTGTCTAATGTTCACATTTTCCTCTAACTCCAGTCACATATTTTATACGTTTCATATATTTGTAATTGCACTCCTGGGTTTTGTGCCCTTTCCTTACAGCTGTCTTCAGGGTTTTGACACAATCATGTGCACCAGTGAGTGTGTCAATGGGGTGCTTCAGGGACTGGGATTTACACAGCTCGACTCCCATAAAAACCCACAACAACCAGGCTGTAATCCATCCAGCTAAAACACACTGTCAGTCTGTTATTTACAACTCATTCCTCTTTAACATTAACACAATTCCATCACCATACAGCTGTCTTCATCTATAAGCCAGGCCAAAGGAACACAAGCGAAAAGGTGTGAGGGATAAAAGTGGGATGAAATCCTAGAAAGCTTAAATATACAGTGGTACTTCAGTACTCAACCTTAAACCATTCCAGAACGCAGTTCAAATTCCAAAATTCCAGGTTAATTTTCACCATAATAATCATTGTCCGACCCACTTAATCCACACACACACTCACACTATCACATTCACCCCTAACGGGGGAGTCACCAATTAACCTATATTGCATGTATTTGGACTGTGGGAGGAAACTGGAGCACATGGAGCTCCTTAATTGTTTACAGAGAAATTCAGAGTAAAATTTTAATGTGTAGTAAATGTGAAAGTCAATAGAAGGACCTCAAAAAGATAGCAAGATGTGGCAGTGTATGTGTGTGTGTGAGTGTGCATGCATGCAACCGAGTCTCTAGAGGCCCGGACCACTCAGCATGGCCTCATTGTGGAACATATGGAGTCCTGCTCTGAGGTTTGCAGCACTGACCGAGCTGATCCATTGTGACATTTTTTTTTTGCAATCGGTAAGAAAAGCCACAGACACAAAAAAGCAGGGAGGCATAAAGCTTTTCCAGCCTCTTCTGACTCGCTCTGTTACACCGCCGTCTGTTCACGCATAAAATATCCAGCGAGACAGATATACGCGGCTTTGAGAATGCCGGCTCCCTCGCCGAAATGACTCTACGCCATGATGCCTGAGACGAAAACACTGAATGAAATCCAACGGCGACTTCTTCAAGCAGCCACACTGTAGAACAACACAAGTGTGACAACACAGTACAAATGTGACACAACGCAAGAGTGGTGTGACACAATGCAAGTGACACAACACACAAGTGTGACAACACACCAGAATAAAGTCTCCTGGAAACACTTGCATTGAGTTGGATTACACTTGTGTTGTGTTGTGTGTGTTTGCAGTGAGTCTATGAATGTGCGGTGCGTTCGTAAAATGTGGTGCATGTGTTGTCATTCTGAGGAATTGTTTTGTGAATTTGTGTAGTGCCTTTGTAACTGCAGTGTGTTTGCGTGTGCGTTATCAATGTGATTAATATGTTTTGCTGCTTTCCAGCGGATTTTTATTTTGAATTGCATTGGTCTCTCTCGGCCACCGTACAGTAAAAAATTGTAAGATGGCAGAATGATTTATAACTATAAGACACCACATAATCCAGCAATAATACAGTGTGGTGAAGCAGTGCGAATATCTCTTCCTCGTTTAAAATATTTACAATAAATTTACAATATGCTACTGACATCTGCCAATGAGGAAGAAAATTAAACAAGACTGAGGATCATATTCATCTTTGTCTTAAATCGATGCACTTAGACACCATGTAATCCAGCAGAAAATACAGCGTGATGAAAACAGTGCCAAGATCTCTTGCGAGTACTAATGGGAGATGTGGAGAAGCTAATTGAAATAATAAGTTGGGTGTTTCTATTGAGTTTTTCCTCTGGGCAATGAGAGCCATAGGAGCGTAGATAATAGCTTGAAATTTTGGTTAACACAGAGAAGTTTAATTAGTTTTAATTTATCAATGAACCTAAACGGGGCTGTCCCAGAGTTTATCACAATTAAAAAGATGTAAGAAATCATATAAATTACAAAAGACTGTTTAATCCCTATGTACCAAGAGCAAAAATGGCTGTAGTTTCGGTTTAATTTAATAGTTCTATCTGTGCACCTGCTGTGATATTAAACCAACACAACTGACAAAAATACAATTCTTACATTTTACTCATAAACTATTATTTTGATCACATTGAAATTCACACTTTTGTATTTGCTGTGATGAAGTGCTTGAATAATCAAGCCTCCAGCTGTGATTCTGATTAAAAGAGAATAACAAGAGCATTGTTGCATATACTTAAAAACCTAAAAACATCCATTTAAACAGCTGAACATCTCATTTCCGACACATCTATCAAAATAAAAATAATTTTTAACCATACACTAGAATTTTGACCACAGTAATAAACAACTTTAAATTGATTTTACCCTCACGACAACTTTAGCATTTGCTGTGATGAAAGGAAATGTGTTCCGATATGTAATATCTAATGGATGTAATCTAATACTGTAAAATAGAACTGTTCATCGCTTAAATCAGAGAAATCATCAGTAGACCACTCAGCTACTGGAGTCAAAATACAGATACTTCTACTCAAATATTTTCCTACACACAATTAAAAGTTTAACTTGAGTTAAAGTACTGAAGTACTTGCTTAAAAAATTCTCAAGTATTTAAAAATTACAAATCAAATTTTAATGTTAATACATTGTTTTACTGTCACAATAAAGCCTTAGAAACCAATGATTCTGTAACCTGCATATTTAATAAGTCTGAACACAGTAATTTTAAAACCTACTGATAAAGATGGTCTGGTAAAGACATTAAAACATTTAAAACTGTCGTGATGCCTGATGTACACATTCAGCAGAGTATTTTCCAGGAAATTCATTAATTCCTTCATTATCCGAACCGCTTGATCTCAACTAGGGTCATGGGGACCGGAGCCTATCCCAGGAACTTGTTCTTTGTTGTTTTCTGTTCACACTGTATAGCAGAGATGACAGTAAAATTTATTTTGACTTTGACTTGAACTACGGGCGCAACCCAGGGCAGGTGCCAGTTTAGGGTCGCCAATTAACCTATAGTGCATGCTTTTGGACTGTGGGAGGAACACAGAGCACCCGGAGAGAACCTACGCAAACACAGGGAGAGCATGCAAACTCCACCCAGGACCATCTCGCTTTTTTGGCAGCAGCACTAACCACTGCATCACCGTGCTGCCCATTTTTCCAGGAAATATTTCAGAAAATAATGTATGCACTATGTTAATAAATAGATTTTACATTTCTGTTCTTTTACAACACACTCATGGCCTGTTAACACATGTGCAGATATTTTTATTAACAATTATTTTTTTTACACATTTATTTTTTATAACTGCGTTTGCATAAAAATCTCTGTACACACTACAACACAAAATGTTACCATAGTTACTTGTGGTATGTAAGGAATTTAAGGTATTTAAGGCACGCGCACAATAGAACTAAAGACATCATCTATGGACATTGTTAGGTCTATTTTTTAGGGGAGCTTTAGCCACTCCATAAAAAGTTCCTAACCTGCCCCTATGATGCACTTAAACCAGCAAGAATCTGAGAAATAAATAATAGTAGTTCTACAAGTTGTTACTATCTGATTAAAATGAAGGTTCTGTTTCCCAGCACGGATACTAGGCAGGTGAATGGGCACATGGAAATGCAATGTCAAATGCATGTCACTGCCAGAGTCAACCAGATAACAGCTCCTGATAAATACTCTTCAAATAATCTATTAATTGATGAAGCCTACGCAGTTGAGATGAAAACATTTCAGTGCGTACATAATCCTAACCCTAACCACACCCCTAGAAGCTAAGCTAAGAAGCTTTCAATCCTAGTGATATACCTGACGTCATCGTTTTACATGTATCCACCGAATCCAGCGTTTTAAAAAGTCTTCACTTTGGAGGGCATTTTTAAAAAAGGTCCAAACATATAGAAAATATGCGTCTATATAAATCTCCGCATACGTGTTAACAGGCACATGGTCCTGGTTTCTTGCACATGATTTAAACCTAGTGTTGGACTAAATTGCAGTTACCAATGGCATTTCACCCGTAAAACTCAAAGCTAGTCTAGGCATAAGCTTAATCATAGTTTGGGAAACTGGCCCCTTATGTATTAGCATCATCTGACATCAGTGACATCAGAGACTTTTTAACTCACTTAAGACTTTAAGTTGATGCACCAAAACTATGGAACACATCGACAGCATCAATCACAATCAGGATTTTTCTGTTTTAAAATGCTTTTAAGCACTCATCTCATCAGCCTGGCTTTTAAGTTGCATTACTCTGGAGTTTATCACGTTCAGATCCTACAAAATGGCTTTAAGTTCTTATCAGCTTCTATACCCTGATGTGAATTTTAAAGGATTTGGAAGACAGCTTTATCTGTTCCTGGTGAACTGCCCTCATATGATGAATAGCACAATTGCTATGTTTCCCCCAATGAGGCTAACTACAGTAGCTCGGTGCCCTCGGACTGGTCAGGTGACCTCGGCAGATGAGGAACAAATCAGAAGTAGAGCTCTGTGCACCAGACTTTCCTCTTTGTCTGATCCTGAAAAACTTTACGCCAAACTTCAAGTGAGCACGTTCAACTCCAGCTGATTGGGGGCCGGCGGTCATAACACTCAGCACTCGCCGTCTCCAGATAAAGTGGCTCTTCTGCGTCTTTCGGGAATAAACGAAGACTTCGCAGCATGCTACGGTGCAACTGCAGACCTGATGCCAAGGACGAATAATTACATCCCATCTTTCTCTCCCTGGAATCCCTTTTGCCAAACATCCTGGAAGCAAAGGTTATAATGTTAATGGTATTTGCATGCTGCAAAAGAATATTTTCCGGGCAAGTCTGCTAACTGATGCAATGTGCAGTTTTTAGTTAACGCTGCTTATTTACTGTGCTAATTATGATATGCATCATTGGGTTCACAAAAAGTGCACTTAGCCGCAAACAAGAGAGCAAAAGTGTGTACCCTTTAAACGAGAGAAAAGTTTTTTCAAGTCTCAGGTCATAAGTTGATGACAGAAATAGGTCATGGCATTCAAAAAATGGTCCCAAAGCAAAAGCAATGCTGACATTCTGTCAAACAGACCTGAGAAACAGTCAAACACATACCATTGAGACATCGCCAGGGTGACAGATACACCAAACAGTCTGTCCAAAGTGCCCTGCCTTATCATTTCACTCAGCAGCAAAGTTGATGAAAAAACATCATTTTTAAGAGCTGCTTTATCACTTACAAGTCAAAGCAAAGAAGGTAGCTTTTTAAGACCAACACACAGGTTTTGTGTCGTTTATAATTATTAGTTGCTTTAATAAATCAGAATCCCTTTAACTTACAAAAACCTCATATCACCATATCATCAGAATCGCAAGAATTTGAATGTAATGGATATTATATTGATTCGTCTGATGGAAAAGTATCTGTTATTCTGTGCATAAAAACAGAAGTAACTGTGTAAAAGTGCCAAAATGTCATTCTCTGCAACATAAACACACGCTGTATATGTGAGCACTTGCAACTCTCTTTTACATTCAGTAAAAAGCTACAGTAACAACAACCAGCATTCCACTCACAATGCAGCCATTTACTTGATATTTCTAGTGTTTATTCTGCACATTGTGTTATTATGACGTGGCACGCGGGGAATTGTGGGAAATGTAGTTCTCTCCAAGAAAGTCCAAAAGCAGCTCATTTTATGGCCAAAATGAGTCCAAATTGGCTCAAAATAACCCCAAATGTCAGTATTTCTTCATTTTCAATTTATCAAAATTTTTCTTATTTTATTTTATAATGTTAGAGAATAATCAATGATCAAAATATGCATTATTAGTTAATAAAAAATTTACTCTATTTTCTGATGGATACTAAATGGATAAAAAGTGTTTCCTCCTGGCACTAATTTGATATTTCCTCAGTGTACTAAGCCATAGAAAGTCTCTACATAATATAAACCCTGCAAGCCGATAAAACACACATGGTTCTTACTATTCCTAGTAGTTATATCTAGAGTTTCAGCATTTTTATACTACATGAAGCTAAAAAAAAAAAAAAAAGTAAACATTTCTACTGGCATGGGTCAATTTTAATTAGAAATGAGATGATTTCAAGACACTGTCAGCATTTACACATCAAACTATGACTAATCAGAGTAGTGCAGGAAGTTCTGAACACAACCACATAAGGCATTCTATAATAAGCCTAACCCCCCCGCCCACCCCCTTACGTTATATTAGCGCTGTCGGGTTAAAATTACTCAGTATGGTTTCTGTAACATTGTGTTGAACAGTCTTGTGGTAATTGCCCTTGTTTGTTAGCAAGTTGACATATTGTGCCATTACTGCAGTCTTCATTATCTTTTCTTAGAGTTAAATTGGCAGGAGAAATTTGGTGCACATCTATAACCACAGGGCATGATGATGTACTCAAAAAATTTTCAACACCAAAAAACATAAAAGTCCTCTCTTCACTGGTTTTGCTCTTGTCAACCTCTTGTAAATCTGTTTTGTAAGATGTCAAGCCTCTATTGATTGACACTCCAAATATCACCCCAAACATCCAAATGTAGGGGCTATTTTCCCTAAATTCAGCATAAAAACTCCCAACCTGAGCAGAATAAAAAGAAGATTCAGCATTGAAAGTAAAGTGTGAGAATAGGAATAACAAAAATAGCAAGGGAGATGAAATACAGAAGAAATGACCACTTTAGAGACACACTAAAGTGCTAAGAAAATGTGAGTTGGTAGACTTTGTTCTAAAAGATGTCATTTCCTAAAGCAAAACAACTACTAAGCATTAATCAGCCTCACTTGTCTACTGTGGTTAAAAATGTCCCAAAATGTTTTATTAGGTTCCCATTTCAGTTTATGCCAGTAAATAGATATGAGTCCTGCAGAGACAGCCATGTGGATTTCACATTCAATATCTGGTCTGCCGCTGTCTGCTTGTCTCATTATGCCAGCTCACACATTTCCTTTGCCCTGCCTAGGCTCTGTTCATTTATTACCTGTGGGGAGGCATTGAGGGGACAAATACAGACATGGACGTGAGAAATCATTACACATTTTTGCTGGTTGTTTCTAAAATGTTGGTTTTCCATTCACTGGACTGGTCCTTTTAGGTTTTGACGATGCTTTTGGGTCGATGACTACTGAAACCAAAGTGTGCTGGATCAAAGCCAGCCCAAACTCATTTACCAACTGAGCCCACGTTTACCAATCAGGGCCCAAGTGTATGGTGTTAATAATATCTAAAAAATATATATTTCATTGATGTAAATTGTATTGGTAATTTAAAATAGACCAAGTAAAACCAATGACTAAAGTCCAAGGTACAAAGCCAAAGTCCTGGGTCAGTGACAATCAAAATGCATGTAACGTGGCAGTTGGTAGCATAATGGTTAGGCCATTCTCTCTGTAATTGAAAGGTCACTGGTTTGAATTCTGGAATAAAGGTACCACTGAGTTACGAAGGTATCATTTCCAAGCACTGTTGCCTGGATGCTCCCCATGTCAGCTGCCCACTGCGGCTTCATGGATGGGTTAAATGTAGAGATCACATTTTGTGCTGTGTTCACAATGACAAATAATCCCTCATTCATTTAGAATGACAAATCTCCCTGTTCTTAATAAAATGAACTGGAATTGAAGAAACCCTGATAAATTAATGTCCTTCAAAACAGTTTGGCTTCCATCTCAAGTAAGAAAACATTGATAAACAGCAGAATCTTTGTGAAAACTGTACAAGTGGGCTTTTAGAATACATTTCTTGGCAAATGAGGCCCATTGGTTTTCCACTTCCACCAGCACCAATTTTCAGCTCAACCTGGATGAAGCTCCAGTGACTGTTTTGCACCATTAGCTAAGATGCTGAAGGGGCAGGAGAGAATTCACTAATTAGAGATGGGGGGATAATTAGGAGGCCCGATTTTAAAAGGGTGATGGTGAGTGATTTAACAGGACTTTTGGGTTCAACGCCTACTCTTTTAGAGAAATGATCTTTTATGAGCTCAGAAAGTCTTATCTGAAAGAGTGACATCCATCGACCAATGATCTCACAGTTTAAAGGACAGCTATAAAGTACAAAGTAGGTGTTCCATAGAAGGTAGTCTAAGCAATGCATCAGTTGTCTAAATACACCAATCAGCCAGGTGAAGTGAATAACATTGATTACCCACGTGACAGTGTGCTTGTGTACATTTCATTAATAAAGCCCATTGCTTTTACTCCACTCTGTGTGTGGGTCATGTTCTGGACATTACATCCAGTCCAATAGAAGAGCTAGCATAGCTTAAATTGTTGAAAATGTTAATGTTGCATATGGCATTACATAAACATAGTTGTGTTCAATATTATTAGGTGGTTGTAACATTATGGCTGCTCTGTGCACATAGACTGTATTGAATGTAGATGAAAACTCCTTTAAACTAAAGCTGACATCCTAAAATTGACCATAAATCTGACCACTAAGCCAAGACAACCAAAAACAATGGTTCAACTTCTTTTGGACTGCACTGTGCTATTAGTCTCTCTTGTTCTCGAGTGTACATATGGCCATGCTTGTTCTCAATCTTGCTGTGGCCATCATTCTGTAAAGAGAATGGAATGGATCTACTGGGCACTGTGAGTCATGAAATATTAAAAAGTACAAAGCAAATGGGAAGGCATTAAACTGGCTCCTGTGGTTTTTAACAGGTCTCTAATGCACAGTGTGCCATTACACTGGTCTTCATTATCGTTTCTTAGTGTCGAATGGTTCTTCTTTGGTAAATGCTCAGCAAATAGTAGGCAGGACAATCTGGGTCCCACCTAGGACCACGGAGCATGACGATGTATTCAAAATGCCCTATTTTTAAAGGCCTGTCTTCACTGGTTTCAATGAACAATGACATTCTTCTATTGATTGACACTCCAAATGCCTCCTCAAGCATCCAATGGTCATGTTTACTGTTCTGAAATCAGAGCAAATATTCCTAACCTGAGCAAACTGGAAAGAAATAGAGAATAGAGAATCATAGAGAATCACAGTTGAAAGCACATGGAAAAAATAGCAAAATAGAAAAAAGTGACAGAATTGAGGTTCTAAGATGTTAAGATATTATTCTGAACAAACAATTAATCATAAACATGGTCAAACCTTGTTGTATTAATCAGGCTGATCACAGAAAGTCACAGTAGCACTTCATGAAAATATATAGCCCTTCATGTCATGAAAACACTGTTAAACCGATCAAGGACCAAGAATATTGGCAGAAATTTATCAAAGACACTGTTAAAAGCTTTAAAAACAGGACTGCATGACCTTGAAGATGTTCTTTTAACAATGAAAAATGAACATTACAATCCTATAATCCTGGAACTTCAAAGTTTATTTCAGTTCAATCTATTTTCAGCTGAATTTAATGCATAAAGGAGTGGAAAAGCATAGAAAAGGAAAGCCCTGTCATTCTGCGATAATTTGTTTAACAAAATGTATGACAAAAAAAGTAAGAAGTCAAAGTATAGGTAAACTTTGTCATCTCTGCTAAATACTGTTAAAGTATACACAGATACAAGATGATGTGACTGCAGTTTTGACAGTACAGAGAACAAATAAGACACAGAATAAGCAATATATACAGTTAGTTTGACATAAAGTTAACGTGTAAAGTCTGATCTTAGTCACCACAGCCAAGAGAAGAGAACTACAATTTCAATCAAGGAAAGCATTTTTTTGCGCATTAAAGATGTTTGGCAGTAGCCTGTTTACCATGACAAAGACAAGAATTTGATGAGATAAAAACAGACTAAAGACTAAGAGTAAATCTATAATAGAGCTGTCAAGAAGATCTGACATGAAAACAGCTCTGAATTATGTAGATAAAACCAAACTCATCTATTTTTAGAGTTACAGATCTATAAGAGTTACCTATTACTGGCATTAAACTCTACCACTAATATAAATGTCTTAAGAGGAAACAACCAAAAACTTTAAGACAGTTTAACAGTTCACAAGGGAACCTGCAGTTCACAAATTACCTTTACAAAGGTAATTACAACTTTCCAAAAGAAGCTTTAAAAGCAATTAAAGCAATTATGTAGCTTTTTGCAAGGAGAAAATGAGGAAACTTCTCTTCTTCTCAAGTTATTCACCTGAGATGAACTCATTTTGCAAGCCACGACAGGAGCAAAAAAAGTTCCTGAAAGAGTAAAAGCCTAAATTACACACTCAGCAGGGCATTACCATAGAGGTTTTCTCAACATCTGCTGAGGTCTATAGTTCATGGCAGTGATGCAGACATGCTGATGTGTGTAAGAGCTTACACGTCAGTATTACTGCTAAGTTAAATTTCCAAGATCATAAATCTTTGGAAAGTTTTATGTGCTAAAATACTGACTGTTAATGTATATCTATTGGGAGACCATAGATGCAAATGAAAAATGTTGCCAGTTTTGGGGAGCAGCTAACTAAAGATGGTATCTCAATGGTACCTTAACAGTCCAGGAATCGAAACACACCCTTCTGTAGCATTATGCTACCATCTAGGGATGAACTGGGTCTAAAGAACAGCCCTGGACTCTTTCTCCCAAGCAGGCATCCAACTGGACTTTTAAGCATCCATATGGATTTTACACATGACAAATTATCACATTAACACCCCTGCTGCTGTTAGATGTTTGTCAGAATTATTTTTCCCCACCCAACTGGCCCAACCGGACTTTCCCAATTAGTCACACTGTCCCTGCGCTATTCCAAAATTTGCAACGGCCCACTGGGTATTACCAATCCAGCTCTGCTACCAACTGCCTTCAAAATAATCAGGGGAGAGCACGAATGCAGTCTCTTACTACTACAAATGATACAGTCCAGATTCCCAAATCTGGGAATTTTGTAGACCTGAGTGCCAGTGTTAGTCCACTCTTGAGTGAACCACCTTCTTAATTATGGGATCTCCTCTGCCAGGTATGTGTCCAGGTAAGCGTGAACCTAACAATTAATGTCTATTCTGGTTCTCAGTCATCCAGAACATGCAAAAGCCACTGGAGTTCTTTTTCAGTACCGGGGAAATGTTTGAAGGTCGCCGGTTTGAATCCCTAGTCAGTGAAGGTACCACTGAGGAACTCAAGCACCGCTCACTGGGTGCTGCCCATGTCAGCTGCCCACTGTTCCTTAATTTATGGGTCACAGTGGTGCACTGTGTGCAGTGCTGTGTTCACAATGACAAGTAATCACTCACTTTCACTTTCACTTAAATTCTTCAAGACGTTTCACCTCTCATCCAGAAGAACTGAAGAAGTCTGAAAATACACTGTTGAAGTCTAGTTGCCTTCAAAGCCCTTAAGACCTACTGAATTCACCACATTTCTCAGTAGCTTATCATCAGCAAATCTACTTTTTAAACATCATAACATTTCCGTTAAATATTCAGTACATTTTTACAAACATAAATAGCAATGGAAAAGTGTCTTTTCTCTTTACAATGTCAGGTATTTTTAACTATTTCTGATTGGTGCTAAATTGGCGGAAGTGCTATCTGATAGGCTACCATGCTGATTGCATCACAGCACACTCTTACCAGCTGTATGTAGCCAGCATCATTGCATACTCACCCACACAAATCATTTAAATGTTATGTCCCCGGTTACCCCTAGTCCTGCAGAAACTAAAAGAACCATCTAAGGGGCGTAACAGAGACGGAGTTGGAGGATGGTTCCATATTAGCCAAGATGGAAGCAGGAATTTGTGGCTACAAAATAGCCTGTATGTAGCTAGCTACTTTTTCTCATGTGCAAGATCAAAACAACTGTATCACAGCTTAGCTACTGTTAATCATGAGTAGCTTGTAGCTTAAAAAGCTGCTGTTTCAGTAAATTATTTGTCATTGTGAACTAACCACAGCACAGGAAACAGTGCACTACAATGAAATGTAACCTCTGCATTTGACCCATCTGTGAAGGAGCAGTGGGCAGCTAACAAGGGCAGTGCTTGGGCAGCAGTGCTTGGGGACGGTACCTTTACTGGTGCCTGGGATTCAAACTGGTGACCTTCCGATCGCAAGCCAAACGGCTTTACCACTACGCTACCAACTGCTCCTGTTTAGACATAGTTTCCCCCACAGTGTCCTTTGTATGGCTGTAATTCCCAGACTGCACAGTATCTCTCTTTTCATGTGAGAGTTTTGTGAAGCAGCATAATTATCATAGCAATGAGGAACATGAATAACGAAGCTCACCATCATGTAATGTGCGATCATCATTTCTGCACACAAATGAAAATAACAGACGTCTCTACTAGCACGACCGTCAAGCGCCGCATTATTTCGACAGCTTTGCCTCGTAGCGTAACCTGCAACACTCGTTGCATCATTCACAGCGGGAGCAGAAGTGGCTCCAAATGAAAACGCATAAATAAATCTGTCTAATCTCCACTTCTGCTTGTGTGTCTACTGACATGACTGTCTGCGTTGACACACACTCCGAAGCCTATTGTCACATTTTTTTTAGATATGTGTGTCTAGGTTTATGAAAGGAACAAGCATCATACATTTTAATGCGCTACAATGCATAGTGTATACTCTTATATCCAGTATTGTATTTCATACAGTTGGTCATTTTGTCAGAGCATAAAATTTCTAAGACTTAAAATGTGTAAATTCCAATAGAACCATAAAAACAAAAGATTTGCTTCAGGCGAGTATAAACAAGCATAAAAACAAGAAAGACAAACTGAGAACAAATGTGCTTCTAAATTGTTCAGCCGAGGATTTTTAAGAATTTATTCATTTTATTATTATATCTTTATTTACCAGGAAATTCCGTGAGATTAAAATGTCTTTTTCAAAGGAGACCCAGCCAAGAAAAGACACCACAAACAGGTTACATAAATGTTGTTATCCAGCATTTTAAAGACAAACAAAACTAAAAATACATAATATAATATCTGCTTTAATGAAACAGCTGTACTCTACGAATACAGATGATTTTTCCCAGAATTCAAAAAGAAATGTTAAATGTTTTGCTCCATTTTTGTACAGTGGAAAATCGTTAATCATGCTCAATGACCTCTAAGTGGGGTTTACTGAATGTGAAAGTGAGTGATTATTTGTCATTGTGAACACATCACAGTACAGCACACAGTGCACCACAACCAGATTTCTGCATTTGACCCATCTGTGGAGGAGCAGTGGGCAGCTGACATGATAAGCTCTCGGAGAGCAATGCTTAGGGATTCAAACCAACAACCTTCCAATCACGGAGTGAATGCCCTAACCATTATGCTACCGACTGCCTCTAGACATTACTCTCTTTTATTCACAAAAAAGTTCAAAGCAAAATGGCAATCACACACAGCACCGAGATTAGGCTAGTGCATCCAACTCAACGTCCACTAAGCAATGCAGGTGAGACATAAACAGACAGTATAACCCGAGCTCCAGCTTGCGTCTCACACTCCATGTTCACATTGCAACAGCATAGGTAAACACCAATCAGCCTATACGGAGATCTGCAGCCTTTCAGTGCAGCGAGCCGCCTGCTCGTGTCTTGCAAACCACGTCCTCATAGCAACAGCAAAATAATGCAAATCAGCTCAGACAGAGATCCACTGCCTCTTAGTACAGCAAGCTTTCATGAGCTGTGCTTCTGGGAAGGAACGGTTCTAGCCCATCAGCTGCCCCAAGCATGGTTGAAGTTTGCCCCACCCCCGCCCCCGCCCCCCATTGCAGTGATATAGAAGAGGTATATGAAGAGCACCACTAGAGGATGCCCTGCATAGATTTCTCACCCTAGGCAACTACCTTGGTGGCCTATGCCAATCGCTGGCCCTGATTCTGTGTTACCGTACGACAAGCTGAGGGTTGAGCGCGATTAAATAATACAGAGCTAATCCAGCAATAGAACAATCAACCAATGGCCGAACAGAATTTCAATTGAAACCAGTAATAACGAGGGGGCAAATAATAACACAATTTCACAACCCTGCGGTGTGTTGGCGCCTGCCCAGGGTTGCCTGGTTCCCCGCCTTATGCCCGTAAGTTCCCGGGATAGGCTCTGGTCCCCCCGCGAACCCAGTAGGGATTAAGCAGTTCGGATAATGAATAAATGAATGATGAAAGCATTTCAAAACCCAAACACACCCTAATAGCAGCCCCTGGTGGACGCCCAAACAAAAAGTCCAGGAGAGTCCGTTACAGACGTTCATCTGTTTATTTTTAAGCAAAAAAAATTTACTTCCAAAAAATAGATGAAAAATTACCTTTTTTTAATGTTTTTTCATAATTTTTTTTATATATTATACGTGCTGCCTAAGTTGTACATTTATACAAGATTGAGATGTTCATTATGGTTTTGGAAATAAATATTAAACAGAAAACCTCAACATTTGTGAGGGTTTGGGTTATTGAGTTCCGAATTTAAAAAATAATAAATGATGTGTATCTTTGACTTCCTGGGTCTTTCTCTGGATTCAGATGATGGAATTCGACAGCGACTGTGGTGTGACCCTCCTGCTGTTTGAGTTCACTTCACGAATCCACACCAACAAAAACACTCAGCATGCGCCTTCCACCTGCACTTACTGGGAAAATTATTTTTAGAATCTTTTATGTGATCTACAAAGAATATGCACTTGAATAACAGTGAAAGAAAAACCTCTTTGCTGAGATTCTGCAGCTCATTAGAGTCACTCCCACAATTACACACTGTTTTAAAAAAATAAAAAAACTACAAATCATTAGTACAAATGATCATTTTTATTATATAAATAATGCCTCAAGCAGTAACGAGCAGGGTCCAAGCAAAAGTAGCAAAAATAGGCACAAAAGCAGCTGATGCAATAAGCGTTGAAGAAAGGAGTCAGATATAGCTTTTTTTAATTAGCATCCCTGTTGTTCAAACAGCGGCATGTGTATTGTCCTTTTCTATATCTTAGTTTTGATTGTTTATACCAAATTACAGAAAAATCGGACAGTTCTTGAGTCATAGGCATTTAGCATTTATAGTGCCCCCTATAGTATTCAGTTGATGCCATTGATGCTAGATGGGTCAAAGCAGCCCAAAAATACAGCTGTTTAAACAAAATAAGCCATGCCCCAATGCAGGTAATTTGCAAAATTCAGTCACTACGCTAGCTGTAAGATTTGTAAAATATAAGATATAAAATACAAAAGATATTTTGTAAAGTGCGTTCAGTGATCAATTATATTTTTTACAGTTCAATGCAACTAACTGAATCTACATGGAAGGTGAATTTACAATTATTTACCTTCAGTGTTTTATGGATTTTTCAGGGAGCGGTTGAAGCCAAGCGTTTAGGACACTCATCTCTGGACCGAGAGGTCGTGGGTTTGAGTCGTTTCTCTGGCAAGACCTTTAACCCCAAGTTGCTATCAGGGAGACTGTATATATATACAGTATATATATATATATGTATATGTATATATATGATATATATATATATATACATATATATACTACATACATATATATATATACCTGCCTGCCTCTATATCATACACATTACAGGTTATGGCAATTTTTCCCATTCCCATCTATGAATATTATTAAGTGTGTTTGTGTGAGTGTTTCTATTCCCATCTCCTCTGCCTTGAATAAAACTGTGACTCATTAATGCAAATATACCTGTGAAACAACCCCGAGCAGTAAGCCAGGCATCTCTGTCCTCATTTTCATTCCTATAAAATCCCCTTGTTTCTTTTTTTTTTTTTTCTTCTTCTTCTTCTTCTTCTTCTTCTTCTTTCTTTCTGTCTTTTGGGCTGTTTGCATTCTCCTCCACACATACGTTTTAGAGGCTGGCTGGGGAACGAGGCTCCCCAGTGTGCGTCAGAAAAAGGTTACTGAGATGATTTTCTGTTCCACAGCCACACCAAATGATACGTTCAGCAGCCTGCTTAACAAGCACAGAGCCGTCACTCCCGAATGAAAGCTGTTTAAGTGAACCTTCCATCTCTTAAGCCATTTAAAATAAGAAGCTGGGATAGTTTTTGACATTGAAAAGCAAAAACAATCAAATTTAAAACACGTAATGTGCCTTAAATGCTGCCATGCAATTAAAGTATATTTTCAGATTCTTATCAGTTATAAAACTACTTTTAAAATGCTCTAGCATTTAAATAACTTTTTAAAAATTACATTCACTATACGTGTTAGCAGACACTCTTACTCCAGGCGACGTACAGCAGTGCATATTCACAACTGATCTTCCAGTCTATAAGATAGACTTAAATCAACAACTGCTGTTCTAATAAGTTATGTCCAGCTACACATTGCCAAAGTATTTGGACACCTTAGTCTTTAACATAGGAGTTAGCCCTTTCAACCACCCTTTCAGCAGCTTCAACTCTTCTGTGAAGTCTGTCCATAAACTTTACGAGTGTGTTAATGAGAATTTTGGAGCTTTCTTCCGTTTGTGAGGTCAGCTACTGATATTGGACGAGAAAGCCTTCAAGAGGTCAGTCTTGAAGACAGCAAGTTCTGTGGCAGGTGTAAGTTGGTTCCACTACTAAGGAGCCAAAACTGCGAAGAGTCTTGATGCATATTCTCCTCTTCTTTTGAGTACTGGTGGTTGAAGACGAGCAGCGATTGATGTTCTGAGAAGAAGTGACACATGCTTGTTGATCCAGTGACCTTGAAGGTAAAGCGTTGAAGTTAGAACCTGATGCTTGAGCAGCCAGGGGAGCCAGTGCAGGTTCTGTAGTAGAGATGGGGTATGGAGGAATTTAGGAACGTCTCACAGCTGTGCTCGGAATCAGTTGAAGTGGTCTAGTTGCCTTCAATGTATGGTCAGCCAGTTGGGAGTTGCAGTAGTCCAACTTAGAGATGATCAGAGCTCGCTTACCAGAGAGGCCGTGGATCACCGTCAGAGCTGATTGCCGTTTGGTTTCGCTGTTGTTACCTGGACATGTGGTGTGTGACACAAGCTGGAGCTTGGGTTCGATTGCTAACAACTTGCATTGCTAATGGACTTTAAGTGTGTTTAGCAAGCATACGTTGGTGCTGTGTGTTTGCTGTCCAGCTTTGAACTTCTGCAAATAAATAAGCGTTATGTTTCCAGTCAACTCCTGCATCTGTGATACTCTCACTGAGGGTTACCTTGACAGCATTATTGTTCAAATATTAAGTTTTCCTGAAAAAGCTTGGATGTGATTACCTACGTCTTCTCTGTAGGATGTAGATGTAGTAGTACTATATTAAAGTAGAGTGCTTGTAGTGTAGCCGGTACTTTTTAATCGTAAGTACCTTGTAGCTTTCCCAAAAGCTAATATCCTTCTAGATCAATGCAGTCATAAAAGCTACCAACCGTGAACGGCAAGACATTATTAACCATAAACTCAATAGAAAAGAGATGTAGTAGTCAAGGTCATGTGACAGGGAATATTTTTAATTAGTTGTAGGAAAAAGAGCTATGTTGACAACAAGGTGAGCGTGTGGTCAGGCGGTCTTTAAAAAAAGCACGCTACATTGTGATTAATTTGTGACCACGAGGCCCGCTGTGAACCGCTGACCACAGTTTAACAGAAGCACGTTCACAACATGTTAATTAACACTGGCTGCATCGTGTGCGAGGTTGTGCTGGGGAAATCTTACGATGCCGCAACACACACTCTGCAATGCATGCCGGGAAAATCAATTGCAAACGGGTTTTAATGCTTTGCAGAAAATAGGTTTATACAGCCTATGTCAATATCTTAAGGATAAATCTGCCAAACTGGCAGAAGGATTGTGCAAAATAAAATATGAAGAAAATGCAATTTACTGCAAAATAAATAAATATTTAAAAGTGAGTGATTATTTGTCATTTCCGTACCCGGTGAGCAGTGCTTAGGGACGATGCTTTGCTCATAAGTACCTCAGTGGTGCCTTTACCGGTATGGGATTCAAACTGGCAACCTTCTGATCATGGGATGAACGCCCAACCATTACGGCACCAACTGCTCCAATGACAATAATAATATATGATAATTAATGATGCCCTGTGGTATGTTGGCGCTTGCCCAGCATAGGGTTGTTGCTCGCCTTGCGCCCGTAAGTTCCAAGGATAGGCTCCAGTCCCTTCGCAATCCTGTTCAGATAATAAATGATAATTAATAATAATATCTCTCTCTCTCTCTGTACGCTATATATATATATATATATATATATATATATATATACATATAATGGTCAGGCTGCATTTCTTTGTAGTGCTGAAGAAATCCCTGCCGTTCTCTGGCTTTGAAAAGCACAATGGCTCCCTGGAGACCAGCAGCCCTCAATACTCGACCAGTCACTCTCCACTTGGATTGGTCTGTTGGAATGAGAGAGGCTTGGCCACACACATCTCCCTCTCTCTCTCTCTCTCTCTCTCTCTCTTCAGATCTGGCTCTGTCGTAAATCGGAGCCGTTTTAAGCATCCACTTGCTGGAACATTCCGATCCTTGGAGAGTTCTCTCTCTCTGTCTCTATCTCCTACAGCCACTGGCTGGTCAAAAGGAGAAGATAACCCTCCCCCCCCCTCCATCTCCTCCTCCTCCTCTCTCATGCCGGACTTCTATCTGTCAGGGTTCCATTATTTTCGCTGGCCAAAGACTCGGGTCCCGACACGTGAAGCGCAAAAGGCATTGCTGTAATAAAGGCAGCATTAAATATGCATGGCTTCTAATTTTCCACATGCTCATAGAGGATGAGGGGAAGACAGAGAGAAAAAAAATGCTGGGGTGTGTGTTGTGTGTGTGTGTGCATATATTTATGGAGCTGTGAGGACCTGGCTGTTTCCTAAAAGACAGAAATAGTGTGATTTGTTGAATTATTATGGTTTATGAGGACATTTTGTGTATTTAAGCATTGGTCTCATTTAGGGGGTACCGATACCGGGTACTAAACGGGTTGCGGGACTAAATTTTGTGGATAAACTGACGTTAATGGTATCAAGAGTGTGTGAGTGTGTACCATGTTTTTATGCATTGTGGGGATCTTTTTGGGCCTTTTTGTCCTCTAAAATCACGTTTATGCAGTTTAATGGCTTTGTGGGGACATTTGAGAGTTCCCCATGAGGAAAAATGACTTTATAGAAAATGTGCTTGTTTTATTTCAGAAACTACAAGAAGTAAAAGATGTGCATCTTGGTTACTGAGGTTAAGGTTAGGGTAAGAATTAGGATTAGCTGTAGAATTATATACATCTAGTCATTATGGGAGGCTATGGAATGTCCCCACAAAGTCTGTGTGTGTGTGTGGAGTGTACTGGCAGCAGGTCAGGACACAGGGAAACAGGCTGGCTCAGGGGCAGGACGAGTAGCCTAAAGCGTCAACAATGTGTTTATGGTCATTTTCCTAATGTGGCAGGCAGCTGGGTCATATTTAGCCTCGTCTGGCCATGCACAAGCCAAAACGCCTGTCTGGAATCCCTCTTTCCCCTCCATTCCCCCTTTCATTTCAACACTACTTCTACCCGTTTATGTTTTTCATTGCCGTTTTCTCTCTCTGGTCAATGGAATATCTCGATGTATCATGATGCATCCCATCAATTTTTCTATCTTACTTCACATTGGTCATGGATCGCAGAACGAACAGCTGTTGTTACTACCGGAATGTTCTTTTCAACTAGAATTTTTATGCTACAGTCAGAAAATCACCAAGCACTGTCATTATGATATAATCCATGATAAAATTTAAGGGCTTCTGTTCCAGGGACCACCACTCAGACTAAGCAGTAGTCTGTGGCTGTCCACTGTGTGTCTGTGTGTGTGTTACCCACAGTAATTTTTACTACTATGTACTATTATTTTTAGATATTTGCATTAAATTCATTATTCATATCATCTGGAAATGTTTTGAAAAATAAAATAAAATCATTTTTTTTTAAAAATTGAGCAGTGAAACTAGATCGCGTGTCACAAACCACCTGCAATACTGCCACAGACCAGTAGGGGGCAGTGGACTGCGGGGTTAAAACACTCAATATACCTGATTATGGTCTGCCACTGCATGGGGGGCAAAATTGCCCTCATCTGTATCGCAAAGCATCGATTATGTAATATGTCATTAACTTCAACACCCCTATGTATATATGTACTGTATATAAACGCTTAATCCCAACTGGGGTCACGGGGGGACCGGTGCAAGGCAGGGAACAACCCTGGGCAGGCACCAACACACCCCAGGGCACATACACTCAAACACTCACATTCACACCTTATGGGACTTATTTAGAGTCGCCAATTAATCTACAGTGCATGCTTTTGGACTGTGGGAGGAAACCAGAGCACCCAGAGAAAACCACACAAACACGGGGAGAGCATACAAACTCCACACAGAAAGGCCTTACGGCCGTCCCAGGGGTTCGAACCCAGAACCCTTTCACTGTATTATATATAATAGATTGCTTGTTGACGGGCGGAAACCTTGTAAGTCCATTTTTATAAAACTATTCCATTGGTCAGTCTTCACGTTGGCCTGACACTTTTAGAAATATTTAACCAATAAAAAGTGTTGAAAATGGCTTGTTCATATATCTATATACAATGTTCATAACCCTAACCCAAACCCGTTTTGGATAGGTCTCCATCCGACTGTGACGTATAAAAAAATGAATGAATAAATAAATAAATAAAGTATATAATGGCCCTAATATTTTAACTTCTATTACTATAATAAATCAATTTTAATAATAAATCAATTTCAATAAATAACAGTACAAAGCAAAATTATAAATATCAATTCTGATAGATTCTGTTTTTGATATAGTATCTTGTGTTATTACTCTACGTTTCATATCTTATTGCTAAACACCAAATTCATTCCTTGTATGAGACAATGTATTCATCAATAATTGCAATTCATCAATTCATTTCAAAATATAAAGCACACTGCACTTTATTCACATAGTTCTATCATAACATGCACATGTATAGTTACCATGTACAGTGTATCTCTATTCAGGAATTTACTTTTGCATATATTTTTCAATTTTATGACTTAGTTTTCATTTCTATTTAATTTCTAATTTCTAAAATCATTTTCATATTTTCATATTTTCATCTTATGAACAATCATAGTACCTTTTACTTGATGCTGGGCTTGTATAACTATAATCTTTCTCACTTTCTCTCTTCTCTTCATATCAGTGCAGCAGCACAATAAAAGAATATTTCACATTATATTACACTGTCGCAACGCGGCATACGGTTCTGAAGTTAAAAAAGGACAAATAAAGGGAAAAATACATATTGTCCTCATAATAAACTAATATACAAGATTTTTCAGATGTGCAGATGCGGCCGAATGCGAACGCTCATCATATTCTCACTTATTTTCGGCAGGCCGTAATTCTGAGATGTGCCGCTTTTTGTGCAAGGTCCCCTTTCAAATAACTCTGGAATGGGACATTAGCACTTGCGATCTGTCAGGACATTAGCTGCAAGGACGAAAAAATGAGATTATATGGAAATGGAGGGAGTTCTAGTGATGGCAGAGTCGTGTTTTTGCAATGAGGTGGAGGGCAATGATTCTAAAAACAATGCAGGATTTATTTAGTTCATCGTGTCGTTTGCTTGGCTGCATGAGCCACGTTTCTATGACTGATTAAAAACATAAAGAACATACTCATGGTTCACATTGTTCGCAACTCAGTGGGTAATAAAATGAGAAATACTGCACTTTTAGAGTGACTAACAGAGTGTGTTGAGGCCGGGACAAGACTAAGGCTCTGAATGGGCAAAGCCGAGACGAGACCGAGACCGGACCAATGCACGTTTTACACCACATGACAGTGGAAGATGCAAAGCCTAAGCAACATTAAAGATGTTTATTCAATATTTCTCTCTTACATAGAGGCTTGTAGAGTTGTTATTGTGCAGAAACATTCTATGGTTTAGTGCTGTGAAGAAAAATTTGTGCAGGTGGAAACACTTTATCTATTTGGTATCCATTTGGATACAGAATGAAAATATTTGATAAATATATATATATATTTACATTTACAGCATTTAGCAGACGCTCTCATCCAGAGCGACTTACATTTCCTAATTTCAGGGACAGTTCCCCTGAGAGCAACTTGGGGTTAAGGGTCTTGCTCAGGGACCCAATGTTGGTAACGCCACAGGTCGGATTCGAACCCACAACCTCTTGGTCCAAAGGTGAGTGTTCTACCAATAGGTATATATATATATATATTCCCTATTGATTACCCTCCAATATTATAAAAGGGGAAAAAATGCTGAGCAATTGAAAATGAAGAAATGCTAAAGTTTTTGAGCTGATTTGGACTCATTGTGGTCTATAAAATGAGCTGCTTTTGGCCTTTCTGGAGGAGAGCTACATTTCTCTTCCATATGAGGGTGTGAGTGTTTACATTGTGAACAATGTAATTAAAGCCTTTTTCCGCAATTACTTGTTTTTTGTGTGTGTGGATTCTGTAAATTAAAGGGATTCTGCGTTATTAAAACACTAACAACCCAAAATGCCTGCGTTGGTCTCGGCTGCCTGAGTTGTGGTCTCGGCTGCTCTCTAAATAAAATCCTGATTCCGAGACAAAATCAAGTACAAATACGATCGATTCCGAGACAAGACCGAGACTTTCAAAAACTGGTCTCAAGTATGGTCTCGAGTACCTCAACCATACATATATATATACATACAGTGCTCTGGAAAAGTATTTGCCCCCTTCCTGATTTCTTTTTTTTTTGCATGTTTGTCACACTTTATTGTTTCAGATTATCAAACAAATTTAAATATTAGACAAAGATAACCCGAGTAAACACAAAATGCAGTTTTTAAGGGATAATTTTACTTATTAAGGAAAAAAACTATCCAAACCTACATGGCCCTATGTGAAAAAGTAATTGCTCCCCTTGTAAAATCATAAAGTAACGGTGGTTAATCACATATTTTGGAAAACTGAGTGCAATTTCACCAGCCACACCCAGGCCTGGTTACTGCCAGACCTGTTGAATCAAGAGATCACTTAAAAAGTAGCCCAAATGATCCCATGCTGCAATCTAAAGAAATTTAGGAACAGATGAGAAACAAAGTAATTGACATCTATCTTTCTGGAAAAGGTTATAAAGCCATTACTAAAGCTTTGAGACTCCAGTGAACCACAGTGAGGGCCATTGTTCACAAATAGAGAAAACATGGAAGAGTGGTGAAGCTTCCTAGGAGTGACTGGCCTATAAAAATGACCCCAAGAGCACATCGACAACTCATCCAAGAGGTCACAAAAGAACCCAGAACAACATCTAAAAACTGCAGGCCTCACCTGCCTCAGTTAAGGTCAGTGTTCATGACTCAACCATAAGAAAGAGACTGGGCAAAAATGGCCTGCATGGCAGAGTTCCAAAGCGAAAACCACTGCTGAGCACTTGAGTTCTGCAGCAGGACAGTGATCCAAATCACACCAGCAAGTCCACCTCTGAATGGCTTAAAAAACTAGATGGAAGTTTTGGAGTGGCCTAGTCAAAGTCTGGACTTGAGTCCAATTGAGATGCTGTGGCATGACCTTAAAAAGGCGGTTCATGCTCGGAAATCCTCCAATATGGCTGAATTAAAACAATTCGGTAAAGAAGAGTGGTCCAAAATTCCTCCGCAGTGATGTGAGAGACTCATTGCCAGTTATCGCAAACACTTAATTGCAGTTGTTGCTGCTAAAGGTGGAACAACCAGTTATTAGGTTTAGGGGGCAATTACTTTTTCACATGGGGCCATTTATTTCCTTAATAAATAAAATCATCACTTAAAAACTGAATTTTGTGTTTACTTGGGTTATCTTTGTCTAATATTTAAATTTGTTTCATAATCTGAAACATGTAAGTGTGACAAACATGCAAAAAAAAAAAAAAAATCTGGAAGGGGGCAAATACACAGCACTGTATATATCCCCTCCGAATATTTGACTAAATATCAACCTCCTCACATGTTGCTACCATGACTAACAGTGGATAAAATCCAACTGGGAATTTCAGCACAAGTTGACTTTTCCACCCCGTCTCTTATCTCATTTAAACCTGCGTCATTCAGAACGGCTCTGACAGGAACCCAAATGCCGAGCAAATCCCCAACCGGCGTGTAACGGCCGAGTCGATAACCGTGAAAGCGGGACGAGGTTATCACAAGTCTGGAGCTGTGCCTTTAACCTTCGACCCACACATTAAACACCACCTCTCTCTACAAACCACATTCATACACACGTGTCACTTCACGTTTTCTGGTCAATGCGCTGTAACCAATGAATCTACAGCAAATTTACATTTATTTTCCTAAAAATTATACTATAGATTCAAGTAACAATACATAGTTATACATTGTGTATCTATATATACACTACTTTCTATAACTTATACATGTAACATACATAGCATGTGTTTATACATTACATATGGATATAAAGGTATCTATGTTAATATACATTACCATAAAAAAGGAAAAATGTTTGGAATGCATAATTTTAAGGTCTATTATTGTACTTATAAAGATGTAATTATATGTGTTATGTATATTACTATACAGAACAATACTGAGGGGAAATAACTATATTCAAGAGATTCAAGATTCTTAATTTGTCACATACTGTCAAGTCTGCGGTTGCAGGGAGGAGGATGGAAGGGGACGAGGACGCTGTTGCAGGCTTGACAAAAAGGGTTTATTGAGGGTAGCAGGCACGTGAGACACAAAGGGAAAATACACAAGTCCACAAGCACGCAAAAATAGAGAACAAAGTTACAAAAGAAAGGTGAGGCCCATGCTCCCAGTCATTGGTGTCAGGTAATGGGAGAGAACCTCACCGAGTCAACGGAACGAGCAAGGTCCTTACGCTTGAAGACTCGGGAGGTGAACTGACAATGGCCCAGACTCGGTAAGCACCAAGGCAGTCTGGCCAAACGGGGAAAGCTCACTGGGAGTCACGAGCCTGGGGAGAAACACAGGAGAAAAGGGTGAGATAAAGAAACCAAAAGGGGCAGTCCAAACAGAAACATAAAACCAAACCAAAATCTCAAAGGTCCAAAAATCCAACCAAAAGGGGAAGAGCAGAGTTTCACCAGAACATCCAACAAACACAAACCAAACAACCACACAAAATATGAGGGATACAGACTCGAGAACACACGGGTTAAACTGACTTAAATAAGGCCACACAACTCAACAAACGAGTGCTTGCACCAATCCCAAACGCAAGGCAGAACGAGACACAGCTGAAAACAATGATAAGCGCGGGGGTGTTCTACACAGACACCGACCTACTAGGTAGGGAACACGCAGTGCAAACAACATACCAGGAAGTGGGGTGCGCTCTAAACAGATAGTGAACTACTCAAAAGGGCACAAAGTGCAGACACAGAACCCGGAAGTGAGGAGCAAGCTAACAGGGAAGGCTAAGGCTAACCCGAGGAGACATGAGGGGTAAACACCACAGACACAACACCAGAAGTGAACCCATAGAGCAAGAAACAACAAACAGATACTTAGCCTGGGTTCACAGTGGCACGGTCCTGTCTAAGTTGGGCGGGACCGTGACACATACATAGTTATACTGTAGAAGTAAAACATGTAGTAAATTGTTCCCTGAATGATCTTGATTTAGAAACTGGAAGTTAAAAGGTTAATTTTTTTTTTTTTTAATTAAAAACAGGCACAGGATCAATTTGATGAAAAACCGAAGGTTTATTAAAGCACAGTTCAAAACCAGAAAACACAGTCCGCGGTGCAAACAATTCCGAATCGCCACAGGCAGACGGGTAATCCAAATACAGCAAGCAAGGGTCAAGACAGAGACAGGCAAACAACAGGACCGCTCGGTATGTAGCACTAGGCACAGCAATACTTCGCAAAGAACTTGTTGTAACTAAGGGTCTTTAAATACTGGTAACTTGGCTATGATAGGCTAAAATTCAGGTGACGTAGATCTGGTAGGTTGAGGTCGTTGTGGAGATCTGGAACTGGAGTCGGATGAGGCAGACTCCTCCCTTGGTCTGGGCCGGGCTCTCACAGCCTTATTGCAGAATGAACAAATACGCACACATACATGTCTGTGGAAGATTATTTGCACATGCTACTGATTGTTTTCTATCTCCCCACTTGACTGTTGTCACAATATTTGCACGTCTATTAGACATTATTGTACACCGCCTGTTTACAGTCCTCATAGTTAATTGCCGCAGATCATATGCACATCTAATGCAAAAAGAAATTCCACAAGTAAAATTGTAGTTGAATTGTGTATGTATGTATGTAACTATTGTCTTTTTCCTACCTCTGGTTTAAA
The DNA here is from genome assembly GCA_032718565.1 of Distichodus sexfasciatus. Classification (NCBI taxonomy): domain Eukaryota; kingdom Metazoa; phylum Chordata; class Actinopteri; order Characiformes; family Distichodontidae; genus Distichodus; species Distichodus sexfasciatus. The sequence continues at coordinate 109,109 of JAVGVS010000647.1, read as the reverse complement.
GTTTTTAATATTTTATAGCCTATGTATATATATATACATATTGCTATTTTATGTGATTTATTTGTATTTATATATTTTTATTACTTATGTGCCTGTTCAAACTGCTCGTGCACATAGTTGAGATGACAGTTTACTTTGACTTTGACTTTACAGCTCTTTATATACAGTACTGTGCAAAAGTTTTAGGCAGGTGTAAAAAAATGCTGTAAACAAAGAATGCTTTCAAAAATGGAAGTGTTAATCATTTATTTTCATCAATCAACAAAATGCAGTGAATGAACAAAAGAGAAATCTAAATCAAATCAATATTTGGTGTGACCAGCCTTTGCCTTCAAAACAGCATCAGTTCTTCTAGGTACATTTGCACACAGTTTTTGAAGGAACTCGGCTGGTAGGTTGTTCCAAACATCTTGGAGAACTAACCACAGATCTATAATCCTATAATCTTACAAAATAATATAATGACTATAATCCTACAAAATAATATAATAACTATAATCCTACAAAATCCCTGACTGTGTGCAAGTGTACCTATAAGAATTGATGCTGGTTTGAAGGCGAAAGGTAGTAACGCCAAATATTGATTTGATTTAGATTTTTCTTTTGTTTGCTCACTTTGCATTTTGTAAATTGATAAAAATAAACAATCATTATTTATATTTCTGAAAGCATTCTTTGTTTACAGCATTTTTTCACACCTGCCTAAAACTTTTGCACAGTACTGTAGATTCAGAGAAATCCAACAATCTACAGCAAACTCATGTTTTCAAGCAGTTACTTGGCAAATACTGCATCATTTTACATCTAAAGCATTCAGGATGTGTGCATTCCAATAAAAATTGATGTGAAATATTGCTTCTAATTTGCAGTAGGCGGCACAGCACAATAACCTGCACAAAATTACAGTTTACTATAAATATCAAATATTTATACAGTCACTATGTTATGCCATTACAGCAATGTCTTGTCAAAATGCAGAAGGGGGAAGTATGCAGTAAGCATAAAATGCAGTATGCTGTAAAAATACAGAAAGTGGCTCTTAGCTGCAGGTAAAATACTACAATTTTTTAATCACGTGACTTGAAATATGCATTAGTGAGGAAGTTAGGAAAATGAGTCTGATATGTGATCTTCATTTGGATGCAGTTTTCCAAATGAATGTGCGGAGGAATTAATGCAGTAAGTTGGCAGCCTGTGCGTGGGCATCAGATATGAAAAGAAGGGAAAGAGAGACTATTTTCAGGATGGATTATAAGTCTTATTTTTCATATGCGAGCCATTCGTCGAGGGATTTATCCGTCACTGTTGTTTTGTGGTGTGAAATAGTTGCACTGTAACTAACTGCTGTAAATGTACTGTTATTTCCCAACAACAGCTACTGTATTTTCATAACAGTAAAATACTGCTTAATTTAAGTTGCAAATGTAATGTTCTCAAGTTGGTTTCTTTTCTTAATGTGAAACTGTGAATCCTCAATTACCTCTCAGCTTAAAAATGAAGAAACTAGTTTTTTTGTGTAAGGTCCTTAAAGAATAACTTTATTTACTCTTGTTAAAACATTTTAAGCAGCATTTTTTAGATAGACTACATATTACAGATAGATAGATAGATAGATAGATAGATAGATAGATAGATAGATAGATAGATAGATAGATAGATAGATAGATAGATTTTTACTTTTATTGCTTACTTTCAGATTCTGGCAAGTTTTCTTTAACTTCATTTATTTAATTTCTAATTTCTAAAATGCAATTCTTAATTTAAAGTGTTCCACATTCCAAAGTACATTGTTTAAAGTTTGCAAAAATCTTGAAGTATTTCTTCTGAAAAACATCTGAAAATTCTATCTTAAAAAATTGCAGTAAGCAACACAGCACGGTACTGTACAAATTACAATTACATAGTGTATTTTGTGATCATGGTACTTTACTGTAATTATTAAATAGAGTATGCTTTTGTAATAATGCATAATGTAATAACTCGGCAGGTAACTCTGTAAATTATGATGTTTTTAATGTGTGCTCTTTCTAAAAGGATAAAATATAGGGTTTCTTTTGTTGTTTTAAGGAACTCTAAAATGCAAATATTGTGGTCTGTGTGGAGTTGTTGTTTGAGAAGGTTAAACCCCCATTTGTTGTAGCTTATTAAGGAGCTGCGGTCGTCAGGCTTGATTAATATCCGTACAGCAGGTTGACTCGGTTATTCACGTTTCCAACATCGTATTATGTTTTTCCTGATTATAGTGGCTTTTTTCCCACAAAATGCAAGTCACTATAGCAACAACTATGACAAAATTACCTCTCCACCCTTACATAGGGACTAGAGAGAGAGAGATATACAGATAGATAGATAGATAGATAGATAGATAGATAGATAGATAGATAGATAGATAGATAGATAAAAGTCGGAGGAAATATCAGTCAGACTTGGCATCTAAACTTTTATTTCATTTCCTCCTCTTCCTCTCTTTCTCTCTCTCTCACCCTCTGATATTTTCCTCCTCCTCTTCCTCTTCCTCCTGCAGCAGACGGCACCTCGTCCATTAAAGCGCCTCCCAAAATATGAGAGTAATGGAAGAGATTTGCACAGCTCTCTCTTCACACGGCCACCTTCATTTCCAGCTTTCTCTTTCCTCATCTCCAGGAAACAAAGCCCCTTAATTCACCAGCTTCCCACCACCTTTATTCCCATTACCATGTGGTACACGGAGTGGGATAAAAGTACAGGATAAAAGCACCCAAATATCTTATTTAATCAACCTTTCCACACTCCTTTATTCCTGCACAATGAGGAGATCCGGCCCAAACTTCAACAGATTACATTCCAAATCAAAGAATTTAATGTGGAGCCACTAAACTGTGGGGTTATTTAACCAGGTTTTGGGATGACTTATGTGTGAAACTAAACATTTGATTTTATTTTATGGCTTAGTTGCAGTCGTTAATCAAATTGAAGTATAAGAGTTTAGATTTTTTGGCTTTCTGAGGTGTCTCCACAGTCTACTTTTTTGAAAATGTATTGTTGTAGAACCAGTTACTTTTACCCTGGCACTGTACTTTTGTTCAATTTTCATGGCAGCACTTTGCTAGATTTTTAATGGAAATCATGCTGAATTTATTGTTATTTGCCATGCACCAGCAGTCACCTTGTTCTCTTCATTTCTCCTTCTCCTTCATTTTGTTTGTTCCATTACGTCCTTTCACCTTCTATAGATAGATAGATAGATAGATAGATAGATAGATAGATAGATAGATAGATAGATAGATAGATAGATAGATAGATAGATAGACATAATTTTAGATTTTTGGGCTTTCTGAGTTGTCTCCACAGTCTACTTTTATGAAAATGTGCAGTTACTTTAATCACGACACTGTACTTTCATTCAATTCGGCTCTTTGTGGCAGCGCCATAAAAAGAATCTTTATTCATGTTTTAATGGCATGTCATGCTGACCTTACAGTTACTTGCTGGACACTAGCAGCCACCTTGTTCTCTTCATTTATTCTTCTCCTTCTCATTCGTTTGTTTTGTTACGTCCTTCCACCTTGGATATGTTTATTTCTCAATAACTCTACTACAATGTTCGCTTCCCGTTTCTTGATCCAGGTCCATAAATTCCCCCATTCCCTATTTTGGCCACATGGAGGCATCTCCATTAAGGAGAACAATGCCATGGTTTACGAGGAGTATTGGGAGGGTCAGAACCCCCTGACTGAGACCCAGACCCCACCAACAAGACAAAAACAACAGTATATTGTTGCTGTCAGGCAGAAACCTCATAAGGCCATTTTTGGCCTTTTTTTCCCCATAAAACAATTCTATTGGTCAGTCTTCACACTAGCCTGACAGTTTTAGAAATATCTAACCAATGAAAAGTGTTGAAAGTGGCTTGTTCATATATTTGTATACAATGTTTATACATATTCATTGTTTTTCAGTTTTCATTTTGGACATGAAAGGTTTCCACTCAACAGCGACGATATTCCTGTTACTATAAAAACAATCTGACAATACACTTCCTCTTACTTTTCTTATGGTTAACTTAACATGAATTGAGCAGCTCATAGTTTATTCGATAGTTCTTTGTCCTTTTTTCTTCTTACATTTTTCACCATTTTATCTCTTTCTTTACTTTTAATACACAGTAATCAGAATTTTCCATTCTTCTTAGTTCTTCTTCTTCTTCTTCCCATTTTGGGCACTAAAACTCCCCTCCACAGTTTTTAATGTTGAGGCACTCATTCAGCAGATATTAGATGTTATTTTTGTTGCTTCTGATTTGGCAAACCTTTTTTCCTCCATCTTTTTCAGGTAAAAACACGCATCCCATGAACTGTTACATTTTAGGAACATTTATTAGTTCTTAATTAGTCTTTAACAATAATCATACTTTTATCCTCACATTTTTTTGCCTATTAACGTTAAGTCTAGAGCTCATAGTTTAACAGCTTGCTCAACTAATCAAAAGAAACAGCTATGAACAGCCTCCATCATTTATCCTTTTTAACATTTTAATTTCTTCCTTTTTACCTCGTTCTACTGTCACACAATACGACGTTACCTATTCATATTACAAATTATGGGTAACTGTTTTGAGCTACGGCAGCACGGTGGTGCAGAAAGAGAACGGAATAAGTCACATTTATACAGATATAAAAAGCAAGACAATGTGGAAGTAATCCAAAGTATTCAGAATACGTTACTCACAGTGAGTATTCTAACGGAATACGTTACAAATTACATTTTAAGTCGTGTATTCTGTACTCTGTAGTGGAATACATTTTAATAGTAACCTTATCAACACAACACTGTCATCCCATTTTTTTTTCTGTTGGATGAATAAAACATGCTCCTTAGCTTCTGACAGATATGAGGTGAAAGATGGACGCCGAAAACACTGATTTAACAACAAGAGGAGTGATGAAGGTCCAAGTGTTAGTCACGTTATGGGAAAGTGATTAATGAACAGCCAAACACAATCTTTTAACTTCCTGACACACAAATCTTTCCTTCTGCCCATTTACTGACCGCATGGCAGGGCAGAGGAATCAATCACGTCCGAATTTGTTGGGAAGGAATGTCAGAACTTTGAAATTGAACAAGTTCTGTGTGTTTTCTCTCCAAGAAGGTGAATGCATTGATTATTTTCTTACTGGAGCCCAGTTCTTCAGTGTGCCAAATCAATTTTAGAGATGACAACCCAAAAAACAATAAAAATCAAGAAATTACTGAGGTGAACTGACCAATAAAAAACAAAAAGGGGTTGGGGCAAGGTGGTGACGGACAGGAGAAACAAAAGACTAGACAGAATAAACACCACTCAACATTGGTGGCATCTGGTGGCCACCTGGGAAAAGTCTGCAGGGATCTGTGACAGAAACCCTTAAATTTTTGGTTGAATGTTCTTTCGCAGCCCTGTGGTGTGTTGGTGCCTTCCCAGGGTTGGTCCCCGCCTTGCGCCCCTAGGTCCTGGAACAGGCTCCGGTCCCTGTGACGCCAATAGGGATTGAGCGGTTCAGACAATGAAAGAATGCTTGTTCTTTTGCAAGTTCCTCTTTCGGCAGAAGCTTTTGGAAGTCCAGGAATTTTCAGAGACATAATTCCAGTTGGATGTTGGACCACTCTTCTTGGATGAACTGATTGACTGTTACTGACCTCGTGCACATTCACTGTAAAAACTCCAAGACCATAATTGTAGGTTAAATACCACATCCTAATTGCTTCTCTTTCTACTTCTAGTTTAAAGTGTTTAAAGTGTATTGGGGCAGTTGGTGGCGTAACGGTAGGGTGTTCACCCCGTGATCAGAAGGTGGCAGGTTCAAATCCAGGGCCGGTAAAGTTACCGCTGAGGTACTCATGAGCAAGGTACCGTCCCCAAGCACTGCTCCCCGGGCGCTTGTTAGCTGCCCACTGCTCCTTCAAATGCAGAGGTGACATTTCGTTGTGGTGCACTGTGTGCTGTGCTGTGGTGTGTTCACAATGACAAATAATCACTCACTAGAATATTTTATATTCTATTTATAATGTTTATTCTATGTGTCTTATTTGTTCTTTGTTCTCTGCACTGTTAAAACTGGAGCCACGTCGTCTCGTCTCTCTGTTTACTTGTACAGTATAAAGCAGAGATGACAAAGTTTACTTTGACTTTGGCTATGACTTTGAGTTTATTTGAATTTTTTGATTTAACACACTGACAGTTGGGCAGTTGGTAGCATAATGGTTAGGGTGTTTGCCCCATGATTGGAAGGTCGCCGGTTCAAATCCCGTAAAGTTGCCACTGAGGTACTTATTAGAAAAGTACTGTACCCAAGTGCTGCCCATGTTAGCTGCCAATGGATGGGTCAAATGCAGAGGTCACATTGCATTGTGGTGCTGTGTTGTACGGTGGCCCCTAGAGACAAAACATGAACAGAAGAAAAAGCAGAAACAAAATGAAAATGCACTGCAAGTAGACGATCCCCAAACGGAAGTGCTCCACGACGCTAGGCGGCGCGGTGAGCTCATGTGCACCTGTTGTGACGAAATCGGCACCCCTGCCGCGAGAACTTCTTTCCTAGCAGTTCAGTCCAAACATATTTTGGATGTTATACGTGTTGGACCATGATGTGTAACTGGTGCAAGTTTTATGAATGTAACAGCATCATGTGGAGAGTTAGAAGGGGGTACATTTCCTGGCAGGTGATCTGTTGCAAAAACCTCCCTTTAAATTAGTTTGAGGTGGTTTAGTCCTGAGATATTATTTTAGGTTATCATATTTTAGATTTTAGATCCAGGCATATTTTTATTTTTTCAAGTGACATTAGTAAGCAAAGGATTTTATTAGTGAGTGTTGTTCATAATAGGCTCTAGATTCAGTTTAATGTTTTCTCACACAGTGACATTTTTAATGACCCTAAACATGTGAAAGGTGTTGCTTGATATCATATGTTTATGTATAACACAAAATGCTACTTCCTTGATACTTGAATTTTAGTCATGATTTCAGTAAGTACAGCATGGCCTTAAACAATAATCCATTACACTAGCCAGGTAAATGTGTGCAGTTTGTGTGGAATGAAATAGCTAGTGGATTGTGCACTTAAGATATTGGTAAAATATTTATTTCAAAGCTTTATGAAAAATATGACACATTTAGCCATTTTTGTTCACTGATTTTATTTTTTAATGAAACCTTATTGTGTACAAGTTTGTGTAAGGTTTTTTATTTTTAAGAATATGAGTCATTTTGCCCTCATCTCATTGGCGTTAACAGAGTGTAGGAACGAATTGAATGTGAATGTTTACGGACGGTAGTTCATATAAAGGCAGAAGTCATCAAATGCACGCGCGAGGGTGCTTCTCGCGATTTCGGCACAACAGGTACACATGAGCTTCCATTTCCTGATTATTGTCACAGTCTCCTTGTAGCAGTTGTTCCTCTGACTTTTGGTACATTGGCAACAGGTTCATGTCAGTTTGTGTTTAAGACTTTCACTCACATGAAGGTCTGATGTTGGAGCATTTCCTTCATCACTTTTTTTCCCTGTCTACCCTCCTCGTAATCACCAAGCTCAGTTTAAAGCAGCAAACACGAGCCGTGCTGAGGCGTGAGATTCGTTCATGCCCCTACAAGCTAAAGAGCTAATGAGTATTCATTTTTCTTTTTTTGTTAATATACAACATGACTCCCGGAGCCCTGAGAGAACACACCAGAGGTCGATATGGCACAGGGTGCAAACTGCAGACGTAAAGGTGCTAGGTAGACGTCGGCTTGAAGAACGACGGAGGTCTATACGTGCAGGTTCACAGGGGAGTGTGAAATGATTGAACCGACAGCAAGCTGATTTTATGGGTCGCTGCAACAAGCAGTAATTGGCTCAGCTCGGTCACGGTCAGCGGGCAGTGGTAATGGCTACGCCTACGGAAACCTCTGCCCTGGCTGGCTGACTAACTACAACGCCGAAGCTGTCATACATAAAAGACTCTTTAGACACTGATCTGAAATGCCGCTGCTTTCAGACACCTCTGACAGAAGGTTTCTATTAAATTCTGATTACTTCAGATTTTTGCCCCTTAAAATCCCTCCCCATAAACATATCCAGGCACATCTGCTCTGGCACTGGCAAGAAAAAGAAAGTCTTACAATGCGGCAGATGTTTTCTGTTCTGATTTGGACAACATTTGCATAGGCGTGCTGACATTTGAGCTAGCAACTGCACGCCCATCGCTTGTCTAAATGCACAAATCCCAGCAGGTGAAAGACCATAAAAAAACAAATCCAATTCGAGCATTACAGCATGTCATCTAGACGTATCCTCAAAGCCTTCTCATTTTACATCCCTGTGTGTTAGCGTTGACTAGAATAGACTCACTGGGGCGTTAAAGAAGGCTTTTGGGTTCAGAATTAAGCAGCCGGATCACTCCAGAGTGGAAAAATGGAGCTTCTATCATTGGCTATTTCAACATCTATACTTAATTCATTTAAAAATTCGGTGTTCTAGCTGCACTTTTTAGATGTCCAATTACAGCCTGGGGGCAGCACGGTGGCACAGTGGTTAGCGCTGCCGCCTCACAGCGATAAGGTCCTGGGTTTGAGTCCCATGTCGGCCAGAGAGTCTTTCTGTATGGAGTTTGCATGCTCATCCCGGGCTCGCATGGGTTTCCTCTGGTGAGGAACAACCCCGGGCTGGCGCCAACACACCACAGGACACACACACTCTCACTGACACCTTATGGGGCCAATTTAGAGTTGCCAATTAACCTATATTGTATACTTTTCGACTTCCACAGACTATACTTGCACGCATACTTTTTGTTGATCTCGAGGATTCCAACAGGTGGCAGTGTACACTATAAAAGCGTCCAGTCTGCCGTAAAGTGACAGAAGAAGAGGAAGAAGTAGAAAGTGGCAGTGCAAGAAAACATCGGCTGGTTTTGCTGTGAAATGAGGGGGAAAAAGATGTTGGAGATGAAATTATTTGCATTGTGATGTTACGAATGTGCAAAAAATATGGTGAAACTGTTCAGCCGTGTTGATAGTAAACAACAATGCTGATGTCACGTACCAAGACTTGAACACAGCGGCACTCAATTTTTTGCTGGTACTGCAATTCGCACACGTGTCACGTTCATTTCTGAGAACATGCTCAGCAGACGTGTCAAAAGAATGCTGAGACCCTGTGGCAGCCATGATGCGTGCACGTAAATGTTCTGAGCGTTAAGTATATCTCGGCCCTAATTGTGCTGAGCATTTTTCATGTTGCTCATTTCATTCTGTCGGCAGCAGATGAGCATTTAATGCTACGTGTGATTCAGAGAGCCTCCATGTTTGAAATCGGTTTGCAGCATCACGTCCCTGTGAGAGCGACGTGGCCTTAAGCTCTATCGACTGCTTTGTTTTCTATCCTCTCTAAAGAAAGCCAGCTGTCATCCTCGCCGCCTTCGTAGCGAAACCTTGTTTATCGGTGTGTCGTCTCCTACGGCATAAAAATAACGGCCCGTGTTTTTGTGTCGGCCTACGGGTAATGCAGCGTATTTGCTTCATTGATTTGGGATGGTAAGTGGAAACTGGGAGGGTTTCGTTTTTAGTGCTGCTTCTTTTCCTCTACTTCAGGGAGGCATCCAGCTAGTCACTTTGGTGTTTTTTTCTTAATCAGAGGTTCAGGTAGGTAATCTGATTATAGCCAAAGTCCTCTGGGAAATTAAGCTCCTGCTTAAAGGAATTGATCAGTTCGTAAAACATTCAAGCATCTGCAGCGAAACAGCAGGAACGGCAGTTAAAGTGAGTGATTATTTGTCATTGTGAACACACCACAGCACAGAACACAGTACACCACAATGAAATGTGACCTCTGCATTTAACTCATCCGTGAAGGAGCAGTGGGCAGCTAACAAGTGCCCAGGGAGCAGAGCTTGGGGATGGTATCCTGCTCATGAGTACCTCAGTGGTAACTTTACTGGCCCTGGATTCGAACCTTTTGACCATGGGGTGAACCCCCTACCATTACACCACCAACTGCCCCATGACAATGATAAAAAGAAGACACTTTTCAGATCAAGCTACAGTGGGTACACTGGGCTGAAATCCTTTCAAATTAAAGTCAGATGAATCTCACCTCATCTTACATGGAACTGGAAAGAATTTTCATTTGTGAAAGCAACATCGCTGGATTTACTATATCTCCACCAACCCAAATTTTAACCAATCAACTGTGAGAAACTGGCTGTTCTACCAAATTTTAATGGTCAGGAACTATGTAGGGGATTATTGGATAATGTTTATTAGAAAGCACTGCACTGGGCTACTGTATTAGCCAAGAATAGCTTCACATTTTGGAGCCCAATTAGACAACATTGCCATCCTGACTCTTTAAGAGTCGTGTCACATGTGTGTGTGTGGAGTTCAAGAGTAGAGGCAGTTGTGAATAAAGCGTTCAACTTAAGACAACATATCAAAAACTCTGCAAGGGAAGCAGACACAAACTAAACTGATACGGATAAAGATACAGACAAAGAAAAAATGAAAAATGGCAGCCATCGGTGGCAACATGGGGACCCACAAGGCCCACCATAACAGCAACCCATCTCATGGTGGGGTTCCTAGTATACCTAAGAGTCATAAAGAGTTCCAAAATCTCCTGAAGACTGGTGCCAAGTTTTTGGAGCATCGCAAGTCCTGTCACTGGGGCAGGTGGCGTATTGGGAAGACAGGAACTCATCTGTATCATTTTCGAAAGGTGGGAATTTGGATATGACCACACAGCTTAGAAATGCTAAACTGCAACATCATGGGAACTCGGGCAGGAACTCTAGTTCTCAGAAAGGATGGGACTCGTACAGTATCTAGGGAGGAATGTAGCGTCTTGGGAATCAGGAACTCTGGAGGAAATGTAGCATCTCATAAAGTATGGACTTCATACAGTATATTGGGAGGAATGAGGAAAGAGGACTTCTGAATGAACTGTGGATGAACTGTGGTTCACAGAAAGGGTGGGACTCGTACATTGTCTTGAAAGGATTGTGATGTCTTGGATATTGGGAACTTGGAAATAAACTGTGGTTCTCAGAAAGGGCGGAACTCGTACAGTATCTAGGGAGGAATGCGGTGTCTTGGGAATTGGGAACTCGGGACCAACTGTGGCATCTCATAAAGAATGGAACTCGTTCAATGTCTTGGGATGGTTAGAACTAAAATGGCACCACAGTGTCTCATGAGGGTGAGCTTGGATGGGACTGCATCATCTTTGAAAAGAGGTAACTTGGATGGCCATAACCTGCAGCATCTCGGGTAGGTGGGACCAGAAGATGGAGCTTGGATGGGACTTCAGCATCTATATATTACTACAACATATATGTGACAAAAAACTAGTCTCACTTCAGCACTCCCATTCTGAAATGATTTGTGGGAATTGGCTCCAGAATTACAGAGCAGTGAGAGGAGACGAGGCAGCTCTTACACCATTGGTGGTGGTGCTTTTCTTTTCGTTTTTTACAGCAGATCCACTCTGATAATGATGTGATGCTGCAGGCTGCTACAGAAAGTGGAGAGAAATGTGCTGGTGACTTCCACTTGGGCTCGGTATAGCACACTGCAGTTATAATTGGCTACAGACATTTTTTCTCTACTGAAAAGTGGCAAAACGAGCTCAGCCTTACATTCCCTAACCCTCTGTCAGATAGAAAAAAAAGGCTAGGAGATATCTCTTCATAGGACAATTATTTTGCCAAAAGGGACTATATTACAGCATTTATTAACCTTGGATCATCTTCCGTTCCAAGGTGAATTTTCAATATCCAAGGGGCACATTCTGAATTTTTCAGATAATAATCAGAAGATGTTCTGACACGTTCTTTGAAATGAAGATAATCCAAAGACAATGGTGAGAATATTATGTCATCCTTGTATCATCTTCTGTTTAAAAAAAATGTTGTTGGAAAATTGTCTGAGTGTTATCTAAAAAAAAGGCATTATATTATAGCACATATCGTCCTTTCCAAAAAATTACAAGGTCAACTTTTAATATATAAGCAGCACATTCTGAATTTTTATCGCAATTCTTGTTGTTGATAATAATCAGACAATTTTTTGATACACACTTATAAATGAGGATCATCCAAGGACAATAGTGAGTACATCTTCATTTTTGAAAAATGTTTTCCCATTATGAAGTATATTACACCATGTATTGTGCATCTTTTTTATCATCTTCCTTCTTAAAAACGTTGTTTGAAAATTGTGTGTTATCTAAAAAAGCTTAGGCTAGAAAAATTATGAATGTGTCACATATAACGTTGAGAATTTATCTTGTAATACACTAAACAGAACATTAACCCTGGCTGGAAAAAATGAAGAGAAAAATAAACATTCATATCTACAAAAGCATTGACGCATTAACGCAGCTTAACACGCTTTGGACACAATAATTGGGAAACTTCAAAGAGTTTGGGGTTTATTTCCTTCCTCTGCATAAACATGTGAGGCTTAGTGAACAGTAACGATGTCAGACTTAATCTTTTAATTGAGTTATTAAAAGAGAAAGATACAAGAAACAAAAAGAGGAATACACCAATAATACGAAGGTAGAAAGTTTGCGTCGGGATTAAACTTAAACTCATATTCTAGCATCACTTGGAAAACATTGGAAACGGAAGTGAATATATAATATTTAATTTTGATAATTATAACATATAATTAATATACATACTTAGTATATATTATATAAATTATTAATATATTATTTATATGTGCCCTGCAGTGATGGCGCTTCGCCCAGGATTGTCAAACCGGAAATATATAATTAGTTACAATTTGCATTTTAAACTCAAGATTTTCAAGATTCTTTTATTTGTCACGCAAATTATACAGGTACAACATGCAGTGAAATGTATCCTGAGCCGCTCTTTTAACTGTGCAATTAGGCAAATTAGAAGAATAACAAAATAGAGATACAAATACAAACTTTAAAACAAGGAGGTCAGGAAATAAGACAAAAATAAGAGCTGGATTTTTAATGAATTATAAATTAATAATACTTTAATATTTGATAACTGATGTATATTATTAATAAAATTCTAAAATTTAAGAAGTTAAAGACCTTTTATGAATCTTAAAATATAAGATATACAGTATATTGAAATATACCTAGATGGTGAAGATAAACGTCCGGGGAGCAGTGTGCTTAGACGGTACTTTGTTCATGAGTACTTCAGTGGTAAATCTAACCTCTTTTATTTCTCTCCAAAACAATATGGAGAATCAAGACGTTTATTTTTTGTCCTCCAATCAGTCCTCGCGCAGACTGTTTCCCTGCTGAGAGTCTCCCACTCTGACGCTTTCTCATGTGAATCCTACGCTCTGGCTGTGTTTCTCGTGTGTCTCAAGGCGAGTCCCATGACGCCACCACGCTGGAGAAGTCACGAGACACAGCCGAGATGAGGAAAAACACAAGAAAACACTGATACTTGTGGGATGTGCTTCAGCCGGGAGAGTCAAACCTTGCTTTTTACTTCTGCTGAAACCAATGGCCTAGAAACGATAACACCAGAATATTTCACCGTAAATTTACAGCAGAATACTGGCAGCAGACTTGCTATACTGTAACTAATTGCAATAAATGTACAGTTAGTCCCAGACAGTATTTTTACTGCATTTTCATGTCAGTAAGGAAAGGCTGTAAATCTGCGGCAAACATGTTTTCATGTACATTTTTGAAAATGCAATGACATACTGTGCACCTAATGCATTCAGAATTGCATTCTGCATTCTGCATTTCAGAAATGTTTTAATAAAAAGTGGGCAACCTCATAATACACAGCACAAAAAAGTAGTGTCGATGTAAATATCAAATACCTTCACAGTGACATTTTTACAGTGTATTTACAGTGTAGAATGTGTTTATTTTATAATCCTTTATCAACAGGGATGTGACCAGATGTTGTGCCATGTTTGAACAATGAAAATGAAGAAAAAACTCTAGAAAAACAAAAAGTTTTATTTGTTGTGATGAATGAGGCACATGTGAACTGACCAGCATGGTTTTATCTGTTATGAAAATACAGTAAAAATACGGCAATATAATTACATTTAAAGCAGTTGGCAAACACTGTAGCTACCACAGAAAGTTAGTGCGTAGCTGAGCAATTGCAGTACAAATCTAGCTAGTAAGACTGGCGACTCAAGGCATAATTAGTACTGCTACCGTCGAGACCTTCAGCTCGGAATAATTAGTTGGATTCCATTGGAACACAATCGAACTCAGTGTTAATGAAACACACATTTTAACAGTAAAGTGGTCGAGTGTCACATGAAGCGGTGATATGTGTAGAGTGATTTCATAACCCATTAAAAACTTCACAACCTACATTAGTCCTTGCAGCAGATTCTCTGATCTAAATAACTGACATATAATTATCATTACAGTCTAACTAGATGGATGGATTCAAATAGACGGTGCATAGATGAATGTAAAGACAGTTGTGACGATGCATATAAATTGATTGATGGATGGACAGAGGAATAGATAGATAGACAGACAGACAGACAGATAGTTAGATATATAGATAGATGGAATGGATTTATGAAATAGACTGTTGCAATCGTACAACATGTATGGATGGACGGAGGGATGAATGGACTGGCGGATGGATGGATGGACAGATGCAATGATAGATAGATAGATAGATAGATAGATAGATAGATAGATAGATAGATAGATAGATAGATAGATAGATAGATAGATGAAATTATTTCAAGATTCAAGATTCTTTATTTGTCACATGCAAATTATACAGTTACAACATGCAGTGAAATGTATCCTGATTTGCTCTTTTGACTGTGCAGTTTAGACAAGGAGCATGTAATATTTGGACAGTGAAATATGGCAGAAGTATAATGATCATAACAATATGAAATTAAGAGGTAGTGAGGAATGACAAATTAGACATTTAGAAAAAGAGATGTCCTGTTTAGCAAAAGATGGATGTCCTGAGGACAGAACCCCTGAGTCTCTCTCTGTTTTGGCCATGATGGTGAACCTTCTGCCTGATTTCAGAAGATGAAAAGTCAATTTCCGGGTGAGCAACCTTTAACAATCCTAATTGCTCTGGTCCTACATCTCTCGGCGTAAATGTCCTGCAGGGAAGGGATGAGCTGACGTGCAGCAGTGCTCTGCTGACCAGATCACTCTCTGGAGGGCTTTCTGGTCCTGAACACAGCAGTTCCTGTACCAGGACAAGATGTTCTTGTGTGATGATGCTCTTACAGTGCCAGAATAGAAAGCTTTCTTATAATGGTAGGGAAACCCAAACCCCTCAGATGTCTAAGGTGCAGACATTGCCTTGTCTTCTTTACTTGAACATTAATATGTTCAGTCCATGTCAGGTCCTCAGTGATGTAGACACCAAGGTATTTGAAAAACACACCTTATCCACTGGAGCACCATTGATGTGAGGGGTCTGTAGTCATGGTGTCTCCTGGTTGAAGTCCACCACCAGCCTCTTCTTGCCTTGCTGACATTTGGCTGGAGGGAGAAGCCTGGCACCAGAGTGCCAGGCTCCACTTCTGGGTCCATGTAGGCCATCTAATCGTTGTGGGAGATTAACCCCAGCACCACTGTGTCATCCGCAATGTTGTTGGAATTGTGAGTGGCCACACAGTCCATAGTGTAGAGTGAATGTAACAGCAGAGAGAGCACACACCCTTGAGGAGCTCCTGTGTTGGTGATGATGCTGCTGGAGTCACACTTGCCCGCCTGCACCACCTGAGATCTGCCTGTGAGGAAGTCCAGCACCCACGTGCACAAGCGGTTGTTGAGTCCCAGGTCTCTCAGCTTAGTAAACAGTCTATAGGGCACTGAACACGAGCTGTAGTCGATAAACAGCATTCCCCTGGGCTATGTTACTTCCTGTTTCTTGTCCACGTGGCTGAGAGGGAGGTGTGCAGGATGTGGAGATGGCATCCTGTAGATCTGTTGGAGCGGTAGGCAACTGAGGGTCCATGGAAAGCTTGGGATGGGAGGAGGAGATGATGTGTTTGATCAGTTAAACACCTTCATATAACTACCGTATGTCAGTGCAACAGGGCGTGTAGTCATTCAGGCATGAAGGTTCTTGTTATTCTGGGCAGGGGACAATGGTGTATTCTTTTGAAGTAGGTGGGGACCATGGACTTCGCCAGAGAATCGCTGAAGATGGAGGTGAACACACCTGTCAGTTGGTCAGCACAGCAGCAGCAGGCTTCCTAGAGGATACCATATGGGACCCATCGCTTCCTGGTGCCCACCTCCTCAATGCCATTATGGACATCGTGTTTCGCGATGCTGATGACACTGGCCCATCCTCAGTCGCTGGGCTGTTGGTATAGCCGTCTGGCTAACCTTGAAGTGGGCGTAAAATGAGTTTCAGCCTGCTGGAAAATGCAGAGTCAGCACCCCATCATCGCGATGTCTTTAGTTTTATAGTCCGTAATCGCGGCGCAGTCCTCGCCACAAGCTTCGCAAGGCCTCCCTGATGAAATTGTGGATTCGGATTTGAAGGTCTGAAATTGCTCTTGCAAACTCAAATCTGGGGGCAAAGGTCATAGGAGCCTGCTTTGTAAGTGCTCACATCGACGGGTAGTGAGAGAGCTGCTACAAAGCAGCGTCCGTATTCACAGCGGTGCAAATTCCATCTGTCCACCCATGGCTTCTGGTTAGGGAAGGTTCTAACTCTCACCACAGATGACTTACTGGCAAGCTTGCTAACAAAAGTTAACTGCTACATCTGCAAAATCTGTTGATGTCATCTGTGTAGGCCAGAACATGTGTCCCAGTCTACGCCATCGAAGCGCATCCAGCGTAGCCCCTGACTGGGCAGGCAGACCAGCATTGCACCTCCTCATGACTGGTTTCCTCATGACGAAGCTTTGTTTATATTCCGCATGAGGAAATTGTGGAATGATCGATTTTCTGAAAGCTGGCTGAGAAGAGGACTTATAAGTCTGCTTGTATGGCATGTAACAGTGGTCCAGTGTGTTAGCCTCTGTCGAGGGAGCAGGTAGAAAGGGCTTATTAATTTTTATACTCAGATATTCTAGATGAGGCGGGCAGCGCTGAGAGAGTAGAAACACCCGGCATCGCACCGTTTGTGCCAGGATCATGAAACACACACCTCCACCTTTAGCTTTGTTGGACTATGCTGTTCTGTCCATGCGGAACACAGAGAATGAGTCCGACAGTGTTACGGCTTGGTCCGGCACGGTGGGGGTCAGCCATGTTTCAGTAAAGCACAGAATGTTACAATCCCTCATGTCTCGCTGGAAAGTAACTCTGGCCTGCAGATCATCCAACTTGTTATCCAGTGACTGAACATTAGCCAGCAGGATACTCGGTAGTGGTGTGCGGTGAGCTCGCTCTCTCATTCTGTTGCAGACACCGCCACGTTTTCCCTGGCGCTTCTTTGTTCTGCACCGCAGGTCAGCGCTGCCCATTGTTGTCAGCCTGTCAAGACGGTATCTCAGGACGGCTCCACAGGTCAGGCGAAAAGTGGTCAAATGGGAAATTATGGAGTGAAATCTTTATTTCCCATATCCAGTAAGTGCCCTACCGTCGCTGTAACTAACCCTGATAACTTTTGCACACCAGACAGTAGTAAAAATAACAAATAACAAAAACAAAGCACAGTCTGACAGAGCGGTCGTGGAAGGTGTCTGGATGTGACCGCGCCATCTTGACAATTTATATACATCTATGCACCATGGAGCCCACAAAGACATGAAACTATCTATATTTTGTGTGTGTGTTTGTGTGTGGTGTCTGCAGGCTGTTCTCCCTTTTTGATTTTCTTCTCTTTGACTTTGATCTTGAAATGAGGAGTTGAAGTGTAATGGCATGAATTACGCTGTAATCACCGAGCCCAAGCAGTGTGGGAGGCGAGACAGGAAACAGAGCAGCTGCTTGTGCCAGACTCTGCGAGAAGCTAAGACATATTACTGAAAACCCAATGGATGGTGACATATGCAACTTAAATTTTGGTCAATCAGAGGGAGAGGTGAAGACAGAGGTGAACTCTGCTTTAATGAGCAACATTCTGAGCTGTGTAAGACACTGAGCAGGTCCTGAGGAGGAACAGTGTGTGGGTTGCCAAATCCCTAACTAGACTTGTGTAACACCCTCAGCACACTTGCACTAGAAATCAATATCCAGCTTAAGTGAGACAAACACGGGGTGAAGAAATACACCAATAAATTACATGTTAATGAAGCAGTGGTAACTACATTTACATTTACAGCATTTAACATGCACTCTTATCCAGAGTCATGAACATCAGTGTTGCATAATTCACATAATTCACAGGGACGACCATTCTAACTACGAGATGACCACCACCACCACCGCACAGAGCCAAACTTTTCTGATGAGTGTAGAAAGTCATTAGTCTCTAGCCCTCTTCTAGCCCAAAAAATTGGGAATACTCAAGCATAGATGCATCATCAGTGATGTTTTTGAGCTCATTGGGTGTTTTGGGTCTTTCAACATCAGACACCTCAGCCAGGAGACCCATTCAGGGTTGATCACCACCCATGGGTCGGCTCTCTTAATTCACAGCCATCTAGTGGCATCTTCCAGCTTTTGTCTCGGCATTTCTCCACAAGTTTCTTTTACTTTTTGCATTTTCCCATGGCACTGTGAGTTCCACCACGGTCAGTTTTCTCAGAGATGATCTCAACAGTTTGTTGTGTGAAACTTCAGCTGCTGTATCAAGGTCAACATGCAACTGCCAGTTGTGGGAATGAAATAGAAGTGCCCTCCCTCTCTGTTTGTACTTGTTGGTAGCTGCTCTCTCTAAGGGTCTATGGGTGGCCAGTGAGAGACAGTTTCAAGAACTCTTCCAGAGCATTGAGCACAGAAGGTGTTTCACCTTGCCCAGATGTAGGTTCGCTGGCCAGGCAGACGTTGTAGATGACACACGGAAATTCAGTAGATGTTTAGGTTTGCGTCAAGTTAGCCAAAGTGGCTAGCTGCTCTCAAGATGTGAGCATGCTCATTGCATCCCAACATGCTTTTTGCAGCTGCGAGGTGGAGTCAGAGGGTCGAGTCCACCTTAGCAAAGATGAAAGTGAGCTTGTAGTGTAACTAAATACTGAGTTTGGTTCAGCTTTGCTACTTATAATCGTAAGTGGCTCCCATAAAAACTACAGTTTATACACAGCTTCCCCAGCACTAATACGCCAGATAACGCATCAACCATGGTTCGAGTCCCAGCTATTCGCCCCAGCGCTAGTTCTCGCTTACCTGCTAAACTCAAACACTGCAGTTTGATAGAATGTGAATAGTCATAGCTCTCCCAAGGCAGCGACGCCAGCGCTTTCGGGGCAGTTTTTGTCAGATTAACCGAAAGCAGGCGAAATGACGAGGCTGATGTGAGTGCGACTTGCCCTCGAGACTCGCTTTTCTCATTCAGCACCTGTTTAACAGAGCTGCTGCAAGATTGCTTTGCAAGCTCACAGCATTTACCAGACACACATCAGGTGTTGAGTCTGCACTCTAATTATAGCAGGATGGAAAAAGACGTTTCTACTAGATGTGGAAAATATGGAAAAAACGATTTCGCTTGGAAATCTAGTAATAGCATGTAGACCTGTATGCATATATATATACAGTATATAAGCTTGATTATTTTTTAGCAAAACATGGGAAAAATTGGGAAAAAACTCAGAATATTGAGAAATGTATAAATATAAGAATATATGAAAAACATTTTAAAATTAATCCAGGTAAATTTAATTACAGCCTGTTGACCTATGTGCATATAAATAATTATGATTTCATGTAGCTGCACAAGAAAAATATTGATAATAATCTATTTATCTTTAAAGTTTACACTGTATAATAACAGCACACAAGCAGATATAAGAATGTAGGTATATAGAATAAATTAAAGGAGTGATCATTTGTCATTGTGAAGCATTTATGAAGAGGCATTAGGCGGCTGCAGCAGTGTTTGGGGACGGTACCTTGCTCGTGAGTACCTCAGTGGTACCTTTACAGGTCCTGGAATTGAACTGCAGCCACCTTTACACGGCCGACTCACCAACTGTTACGCTACCAACTGCCTCAGGACAGAGAACATGTTTAGGAGTGCAGGCGTGGAGGAGAACAAACATGCTCTTTATCATGTAAAAGTCTGCGTAAAATGGGTGAGAAGGTGTTTGAGTGTGAACTTGCTGAGATGCAGGCAGTGCGTCTTCCCATATCGGCTCTACACAGCTGGAATAATCCCGAGGTGTACAGGGAGTGTTTTACATTTCTCCACAGTACAGATTTGCCTAAAGGGTGCTTTCCGTTCAAACACACACACACACACACACCCACCCTCGCGCGCACACACACACACGCACACAAACGCAGCAAGTAAGATATGTGTTACGATCTATCTAGTTATGATAGATAGATAGATAGATAGATAGATAGATAGATAGATAGATAGATAGATAGATAGATAGATAGATAGATCAACTAATTGATTTATGGAACTGAATTTATAGACTGATTGATTGATCAGTTGGTTGCTAGGTCCTGGATGGATTTATGAAATAAAGAAATGCAACAATCGATAGACAGACACATAGATAGATAGATAGGCTATTTTATTGATTGATTGATCAACTGAATGATTAATTGATAGATACTGTATAAACTTATAAAATAGAGATTAACTGATAAAATGATAGATAGATAGATAGATAGATAGATAGATAGATAGATAGATAGATAGATAGATAGTTTGATTAAATGATAGATGCTGGATGGAGTTATTAAACAGATGCAGCAATTTCCCTACATTATAATATCATAATATAGTACTTACAAAACTGTAAATCTACAGCAAGTGTGTGTCTTCAGGCTCAATATTTTCAAGTCAGTTCATGTCTGCATTACCAAATATGTTTTTAATAAGAAGTGTTGTCGAAAAATCCTCAATTTTGAGGAGAGAGCATGTGGTCTAGTGTTCATTAACACCACTGACTAGTTTAAACAGGCTCAGTGTAAAAAGCAGAGATTACCTTCATTACTCAGGGATGATTGTGCACATATAATGATTTGGTAGCTTTCCAGATTAAGCACACACACACACACACACACACCTATTTCAGATCAAACTCTCAGTTTCATTACCTCAGGAGCGACCTGAATCCACCATTAAGGCCCTTTAATTGCTTAAACTCACAAGGTTTTAGGTGATTACAACAGTTCTTATAGAATACTCAATCGCTTGGTCAATGTAGACCCACGAGAACTGATATGTAGACCAAAATGCATATAAGTAAATATTACAAATATATTCATTCATTAGCGGAAATGCTTCATCCCAACCAGAGCCATGGAGCCCATCCTGGAACTACAGGCTAAGGGGTGGGATCAGCCATTAGCAGTATGCTCCAACATCACGCAGGGCACACACTCACAATCACACTCTCACTCACACCCTACGGCCAATTTTAGAGTCGCCAATTAACCTATGGCTGCAGGCCTTGGACTGTGGGTGAAACAGGAGCACTCCAAAAGAAACCCACGAACATGGGAGAGTGTAGTCTCCACACACAAAGACCCTACTGCTGACCCGGGGATCGAACCTAGGACCTTCCACAGCACCACTGTGCTACCCATAATTAGATGGTAATATATATATATATATATATATATATATATATATATATACATACATATACACATATATATATTATATATATATATATATATATATATATATATATATATATATATATATATATATATATGTTATCTCCTCAAATGTAATTTGGTATAGTCAACACTAAAGTTGTGAAGAAGTTACTGCAACAAGCATGGACAGTGAACAGCTGACCAGTAGCGCTAGATGGCTGTTCGCCAGACGTTTATTCACCCTTTTGTCGTACTTCCTGAATTTTGTGAAATGGGCCTATCAAAAATTGACTTAATTATGAAATAGACATCGATAAGATGGAGCTAAAAAGTCGGAGTTCCTATTAAATGGACTACTATTTAAAAAATCACATTTATTGCAATTTATTTAAAAATGTAACGTCTAAATCAGCTTTAATAAACCTTTTCCAGTTACTTCCCATTATTGCAATCAGTATTACCGCTGATATTTCTCTTTAATTCTATTACAATAAATATTACAATTCAATAATGTCGTTTGTCAAAATTCCTGCAATAAAATCAACCCAAACCGTTTCTTTTTTCTTTGTCATTATGATTCAGCAGGTGTAGAATGAAACCTTCTATCTACTTTTATTTCTAGTTTATTTTCCATCTCTCAAATGCTTAACAGTTTCATAAGGAAGTCATTCCGCGACTAAAGCCGCCAAAGTTTATTCACGATTTCGACATCGCCGGCGGCGGTATCATTTAATGTAAAAGACTCAGTTTGAGAGTCATTATTGCTTCGTGTCATTCCAATTTAGATGCGTAATTGCCTAATGCTGGCGTATCGAGGTAACGGAGCGCAGCTGCTTTTGATAGGCCTCTGACGAGGAGGAGGAGGAGGAGGAGGAAAGAAGGATGAGATTATAGCTTTCACGAGGCACATCACAAGAGAAATCCACTCTTCTTCTATTTCTCTCGCTTCTTGGACATTTGCACAAATCACTGTTTTCGTCAGGTGAATGAGAACATCTCTATCATCAAAGATTCGCCTGAAGTATGGAACACTGGTTTAATTGTTAAAGTAGTACAGTAATTATACAGTAATTCAGTTTGTAATTAAAATGTATTTATATAGTAGAGTACTGTATAAATAATTTCACAACAAATTAACAGTAAAAAATATTTTTAAAATATTTGCTATACAATACTATAATTACAAAATAAAACAGGTTTAGGGTTTAAAATTATTTGATATTTACAGAAATCCTGTTGTTTCATACAGTGTCATGTTGTTTTGTCATATTCCAATAGCAATAAGCTCAAAGTTGTGCATACCAGTAATGTGAGAAAATGAATAAAAAGAAGTGTTTATTAAAATCCTTTTCATCACTGCTTACTTATTTAAATATTTAAATATTTTTACAATTTTCTCAACCTGAGCACAGTACACTGATTCAGAACTTCATGTTTCTATAACACAAAGTAGAGGCTCTTTTTGTAGTGGTGTTGTGAAATGAGGAGCAGGTGATGGGGGGAGTTAGGCCAGCAATCAAAAGATTATTTTGACGCTTTGATATTTGGTTTTTGAAGGCTGGCATTTGGCATTTGGTGCTTTGCGTTTGGTAGTTTAGTATTTTAAGGTTTGTTGTTTGGCTTTTGGTGGTATTTGATATGTCACTTGGTGTTTGGTATTTAATGCTTGTTCTTTTGTGCTTGTATTTTATGTCATAGTGCTTGGTGTTTGGTTCTCAGTGTTTGGTGTTTGATGTTTGTCTCTCAGTGTTTGGTGTGTTGATGTTTGCCTTGTGTGTTTGCGTTTGGTGTTTGATAAGCCTGGCTCAGTGTTTGGCGTTTGGTGCTGGTGTTTGTGCTTGGTGTTTGGTGTTTGGTGTTTGGTGTTTGGTGTTTGTGTTTGATGTTTGGTTTCAGTGTTTGGTGTTTGTCTTCTCAGTGTGTTTACGTTTATGTCGGGTGTTTGTGCTTGTGTTGGTCTTTGGTGTTTAAAAGCTTGGTGCTTGGTACAGGTTTGTGTTTGATGTTTGGTTCTCAGTGTTTGTGTTTGGTGTTTGGTGTTTGGTTCAGTGTTTCATGCTTGGTGCTCGGTGTTTGGTGCTTGGTGTTTGGTGCTGCTCGTGTTTGGTGCTTGCGTTGGTCTTTGTGTTGGTGTTTGTGCTTGGTGTTTGGTGCTCGGTGTTTGGTGTGTTTGGTGCTCGGTCTTTGGTGTTTGGTGTTTGATGTTTGGTGCTCAGTGTCTGGTGTTTATGCCAGTGTTTGATTTTTGTGCTCAGTGTTTGGTGCTTGTGTTTGGTGTTTGATGTTTGGTGCTCAGTGTTTGGTGTTTGGTGTTTGATGTTGGTGCTCAGTGTCTGGTGTGTTTGGTGCTTGGTGTTTCTTGGTGTTTGGACTTTTGGTGCTCAGTGTTTGGTGTTTGATGTTTGATGTTTGATGTTTGGTGCTCTCAAAGTTTAGTGCTTGGTGTTTGATGTTTGGTGTTTCAGTGTCTGGTGTTTGGCGCTGTGTTTGGTGTTTGATGTTTGGTGCTCAGTGTCTGTGTTTGGTACTCAGTGCTAGTGCTGTTGCTTGGTGTTTTTGTCATTTGGTGCTTGGTATTTGTTTGTATTTAGAGTTTGATGTTTGGGGGCTTGATGCTTGGAGTTTAGTGCCCAACTGAGGAAAAGTTATATAGAGATTTGCTCAAGCAGGAACTGTATGAATGGAAGAAACAATGTTTGTAGCTGGGTTATATAACAGACTGCACTCAACAATGCCCACATCACACCCTCAATGTCGCAACACAGAGAAACAGCGGTGAATGAGGGGACAGAGAGAGAGAGAGTAAGTGCATGCAGGCAAACAAAAGAAAGAGGTGGAAACCAAATAGATGAAGACATGTGGGAAACAAGAGAAGACAGGCAGAATGAGGAAGAAAAGAGAGGGAAGAGAGTGACTGGTGCAGGAAGCAGAGAGAAATAGGAAGGTGGAAAGACAGGTGAAATGCAAAATAGTCAAAACAAGAAGAAAAGATAGAAACTGAGTCAGACAGTTAGAACAACAGAGAATATAAAGAGGTGGCGGAGCAAGAGAAAATGAGGAAAAGATGGATGAAATGTAACAGATTCTGTTGGAATGAGAGACTGAGAGATGGAAGGAAATAGATGGAAACGGAAATGATAGACCAAACAGGAAACTGAAGCAGATAGACAGGAGGGAGAGAGACACAGAAAGAGAGAGAGAGAGGTGGAAAAAGCGAGTAAGCATGCAAGAGACAGAGAGGACGAGAGAGTGTTATTTGGGGCTCTGGTGTGACTGTACACCTGGAGTTCTGCTCTGTGTTAGCACTGAGCTCAAGTATCTCAGAACAGCGATCAGCTGTATTATTCATCAGGGGCTACATTACCACCCAGATGCCATCACAACCACAGCCCTCCCCACCTTAAACCCTTAACCACCTATCCCTCTTTCACCCCCAGCTCCAACTTAACCCTCCTCCTACCCCTGCTTCTCACAAACCCCACTGTAACTCCTCCCAAACTCATTAACCCCTCCTACCTGTCCTTTAACCCTTTCTGCCCCAACCCTCCCAACTTCACCCTATTAACCTCCTCCTGCTCCTTAACCCTCCGACAATCTTAACCATGCCCCTCCTACCCCTTAAGCCCTTCCTCCCCATCTTAAAGCCCCTTGACCCCCTCACACCTCCCCGCCACCTCCTACTCCCACCAAACACCTCCTTAACCTTCACACCCTCAAGCACCTCTAACCCCTGCCTCTTTAACTCCTCCTCCTGCCCTAAGTCCTTCACCCCATCTTAACTCCTCCCACCTCTTAGCCACCTCAGCCACCCCACCTCCCACCCCTTCTTGCACCTTAAACCCCACTTTAACACATACCTCCCTTACCCGTTTGCTACTTAATTGCTTTCTCCTCGTTAACCTTCCCATTTTAACTCCTCCCACCTCCTCCGTAAACCCCTCCCTCATTCATTAACCCTTCCCACTTTAACTCCTCCCCACCTCCTCCATAAACCCCTCCTCTAATCTATTAAATCTTCCCATTTTAACCCTCCCACCTCCATAAACCTCCTCATTCATTAACCTCCTACCTTAACTCCTCCCACCTCCCTCCATAAACCCTCATTCATTAACCCTTCCCACTTTAACTCCTCCCACCGACAAACCCCTCCTCATTCATTAACCCTTCCCATTTTAACTCCCTCCACCTCCGTGAACCCTCCTCATTCATTAAACCTTCCACTTTAACTCCCTCCCACCCTCCAGAACCCTCCTCATTCATTAACCCTTCCACTTTAACTCCTCCCACCTCCTCCCATAAACCCTCCCTCATTCATTAACCCTTCCAATTCTTAACTCCTCCCTTGCACCTCCCTCCAGAACCTCATCTTAACCCTTCTAATTTTAACCTCCAACCTCCTCCTGTAAAACCCTCCCTCATTCATTAACCCTTCCCACTTTAACCTCCCACCTCCTCCCAAACCCCCTCCCTCATTCATTAACCCTTCCCACTTTAACTCCTCCCACCTCCTCCATAAACCCCTCCCTCATTCATTAACCCTTCCCACTTTAACTCCTCCCACCTCCTCCATAAACCCCTCCCCCTCCTATATCCCTTCCTTAACTCCCTCCTTTTTCCCTTGAACTCTCTCCTCCTCCTTAACCCTAACCCTTCGCTATTTTTTACTCTCTTTTAACCAAATGTTGTTTATTATTATTTCTTTGTATTATTTTTTATTAATTTTGGACTGCAGTTACTTTTATTAACTGCTGTGTTCTTTTGCCACTCATATTGTTTGTGGTTCCTAATAATGATGATGATGATGATGGATGAGATAGATGATGATGATACTGCCAAATAGTGATTGTTGTTTTACACTCTACTTGTTACATGTATAATGGACAATAAAAAATAATTCTTACTTTGTGAATAATTTACTTTAAATTGATCAATCGGTTAACGCACATTTGCCCAAATGGAAAGTTGCTAACAAAGTTCTCCCAAATAACAATACAGTAGTTTATTGTGAATTTACAGTTTTACAGAGATTATCTTTACAATATATATATATATATATATATATATATATATATATATATATATATATATATATATATATATATATATAATTTTTTTTAATTTGAATTTAAATTCTGAATTTACATCCTGAAACACTCACTATCTTCTTTATAAATACCTAAATAATATCTTAGAGATTATCTTAAAATAAATAAATAAATAAATATTATATATATATTATTTGTATATATTATTATATATTTATTTATTTTTTGAATTTGAATTTGAATTTGAATTTGCATCCTGAAACACTCACTATCTTCTTTATAAATACAATTTTGGGAATAATATCTTCTGAATCCTGACCCGAAAGTTCAACATAATCATTTACGTTACCATGCTAGATTCAAATTCAAAATCCAGTGATGAATGATTTCGGAATGTTTTCACTCTACGGCTCTTCTCTGACTCTGACTCTCTGAAAATATATTTGAAATTATTATTGTACGAAGCATATTCAGATCAAGCCTTGGTCCAACACTAATAACGGATTTACCTGAATCCACTATTGACACTTCTCCAAGATTGGGCTTATCCAGGCTGTGGAAATGTAATTTTAGTTTTTTTTTAAGATTTCTGTGTTTTATGGTGTTTATGATGCATATTGTGGCCATTTAGAATGCAGTTTAATCTAGTTTCATTAGGAAAAGTCTAATTATAACAAATTTACATATTATTTTTATGTAATGATGGCTTTTAACATGACTAAAAATTGCATATTATAATAAGCATTTTTCAGACAAAACCATTTCTTAAGTTGTGTCATAGAAAGCAGACAATAACAAGGAATTGACGTCAAAAGGAGCAGTTGAAAGTTATCAGCATTCTCCATTTCCAGCACAGGCATGAGCTGAGACGGTATAGATAATTAAATCAATAATCTCAATTTTCCATGTAAGAATGAAACAGGCACAATGAGATATTGACATGAGAGCAGAGATAATGACATGACACATCTTACCAAACATCAATGATTTAAAACATAGGAATCATATATTTTCTTTTAGCGCTATCAATAGCATGACTGACGCATGAATGTTTAAAATGTCAGGAGTGTGACAACTCATATGCAGCAATCATGAATAACATTGATTACCTCAATACAATGGCATTTGCCAGTGAGTGGGATATATTAGGCAGCGATTGAACATTTTGTTCTTGAAATTGACATCTAAGGAGCATAAAAATGAACAAGCGTAAGGATTTGAGCAAATTTTGATGAGGCCCAAACTGTGATGATGTCTAGGCGGACTGGGTAAGAGCTTAGTATGCTATGATACATTGATCTACATTGATACATCGATTTAATGATTAAGGAGCCCAAATGAAAATATGTTGCAATGTCACTTAAAACTGAAAAGGATGTTTATTTTTTATTAAGGAAAGATTTAGATTTAAATGTCTGGTTCAGTTCAGAAATAAAAATGTCAAATAGTGTTTTAGCTGTTTTTTTAGTGTGCCCTGCGATGTGTTGGCACCTGCCCAGGGTTGGTAAAAAAAAAAAGTAGTTCTCTCCCAGGAATAAATGAATCAAAATTGGCTCAGAAATTGCCAAAACTTCAGTATTTCCTCATTTTCAGTTAATTGGAAATTATTTTTTATTCTATAATGCTAGAGAGTAAAAGGAAATACAGAAAAATGCATTAATTATCATCAAATAATTAAATTCTATACACAGATGAATTACAAAAGTGTTTTTCCATGGCACTAATCTTATTTTTCTTCATAGTACTAAGCCATAGAATGTCTCTACATGATAAAAAATTCTTTTAAGGGGTAAAAAGAAGAAGTAGGGCTGAATATGAAGGGTGTCATTGCCACGTTCGAACAGTTGTAGAAAGCAAGACAATGTGGAAGTAATCCAAAGTATTCAGAATACTGTATGTTACACATGTTGAGTATTCTAACAAAATATGTTACAAATTACATTTTAAGGTATGTATTCTGTATTGTGTAGTGGAAAACAACCCTCCTAACACTGGCCATTTCACTCCCACTTGAATCTTACCCAACATTAAACGAGTCTGTTTTTAGAGCAGAATGAACAACGACTACATAATGACTGTCATTTATATCGGGGTAACTGGGTCTACACTAGCTCTAGATTAAAAGGTCATTGGCAGTGAATTCTATCACTCTTAATGTAATTCACATTCTATTACCTAATTTGTAATTTCACCTTGAAACAGGTGAAACCTGGAAGATTACAGTTTGAAGAAAATCAATTTAGCAGGTGCAGGGTGATTTAGAGTTCGTTATGATTGCACATACTGCAATCTGCATCTTTAGCAGGGTTTTTCTTTTTTTTTTTTTTCGGTATACCCTTCAAACCTCCGCAGAGGAAATTGGAGCTCTGCTTGGTGGAGCAGGTACCTCTAAATTAAGGCCGGTGCTATGCAACAGAGATTCCCCGACTCTAGTAAGGGGAAGTGATTAATTTGTGCTCTCTCGCGGGCTTTGGAGAGGTGTCATGCTACATTTACTGCCGGCTACAGAACTGGGTCATGCTTGCCTTGGTCCACATCGGCTGCAGAAGGCCAAATACTCTCCCTTTAACACTCCAACTACATCACACCTTACCTCCCTTTTACCCTCCACTCCTCCCATCGAGGCCTTTTCTCAGCTTAAAGGGCCGTGAAAGTGCTGGATTCTGAATCTCCACCGTAAATTGCATTGATGTTATAAATCACTTTACATAAAACACAAGATAAACCGCAATCGCCCTACCACAGTCGCATCTTCTTAAAGAGAAGTATACTCTACATCAGCGAGTATTACTACCTCAGTTATGGCTCTTAGACTTAATATGGACAATATTTGCATCTGGTAGCGTAACAATTGATCAGAAAATCACCAGTTCAAGTCCTAGCTGGGTAACGGTACAATTGAGATACCAATGAGCATATATATATATATCGCTTAAAAATGTGTTTAAAACCATTCATTTTAAGCACTATATTATAACTGTTAAATTACATCTATGCTTTAAACATCCTGTTTCTTGAACTTAATAACATTTTCTCATGCTTGTCATTGGCTGATTTGCATTTTAAAAATCACACACTCGATGATGCACATTTTTCCATTTTCTACACAGTTTTGTAAGTACAACACAAATAATCGTAATGTCTTTGAAAGCAAGGTTTGCGCTCATGACTGTCAGCTGTAGGGTGTTAAATGAAGACATTAGTGCACCATTCTGAACACCTGATGCAATGTTTTGGGGAAAAAAGGAGGCAATTTGATGAATTTATCTGCATGCAGTACCAGCCTGGCACCTCGCGTTGCAAATTCGGAGTGGGGGAAGTGGAGGTGGAGGTGGAGGTGAAGGCGTGGGAGGGGGGTCATTTCTTGGGCCGTGCAAAGCTCATCTCATTACTCAGAGCGATGTCAGCTGCTTATTAAGCAAAGATGGAGGATTTGATTAGTCAATAAAGGTCAGAACACCGGCGCGTTAACAACGTGTTTACCTGAAATTGATGCCATTATTTGTTAAAAAACACAAGTGACAAAACGCGTTGAAAGGCAATTGAGAAAAAAGCTAATACCGTTCCCACAGCTGGCTTTTTTACACCTACTGCAGACTGCAAATGAGGAACAAGCTGCAACGTCTGACTTCTGCACAATTTCTCTGCCACAAGGAAATTCGGAGGGCTGCCGAAAAAAATCCATTACGGGCAAAAGCGATGAGGAACGCTGTGGGAAAAGGAGGACTTGAACGACGGTTCAAACTCGATCTCATGTTTTCACTTGAAGTATATTGAAATCTGCTTAAAAGTTTTATTTTATTTTTCTTTGCAGAGAGGATTTCTGCTACAAGCGATGTTCTGTTCTGCCTTTATTCAGCCATAGCCTTTCGACTACGATAAACGAATCAGTTTGAAGGCTGTCTGGATTAACTACAAATGTGCAACTACTGAAATTCTCTATCAGAGAATGTAAATGTGGCTCTTTTAGACATTACTGAAGTTTTATGGTTGGGAAAATGCCGTATGGTACATTTCAAAGCAGTTTGTGGAGGGATGTGATGGATAAAATTTCATTATGTTCACATTCCCTGCAGATATAACAGCATGCACATCAGAGGCAATAACATAACCAGTCTGAAATGCATACATACAGTAAATATATATAAAAGCAAACTTTAAGTTCAAAGTATTCTTTTCAAAGGGTTATTCTTTGGAAGGCTCTTCTCAGGGAAAGTTAGATTGGACCTCAGTGCATCACCTAACACTAAAGAAACAAAACAAACAATGTTTAAAAGTTTGATTGCTGTGTGCTGAAAAAAAAGTAGGAAGGGATAATGTTTGTAACTGTTTCTGTTGATGTTAGTTGACCTAGCTGTTAAACTCTGATCTGCTAAATTAATTTTAATAGGAAGAAAATGATTGCTGTTGGCGCTCAAGTCAGGAACAGGGTAACCTCAAGAAAAGTAATCAATGGCTGCCTTTACCTATTTAGGCCACAAGGGGCCACCACCATTAACGCTGTCATTTCCCACTTTGGCCACAAGGGGCCCCCGCCATTAAGGGTGTCTTTCCCCACTTTGACCACTAGATGCCATCACCAATAAGGCTGTCTTTCTCCACTTTGGCCACAAGGGGTCACCACCATTAAGGCTGTCATTCTCCACTTTGGTCACACATGGCTGCCACCATTAAGGCCATAATTCCCCCCTTTATCCAAAAGGGGGCATCTCTGTTAAGGAGAACTGTGTTATTACTTAAGTTGCGGTCATGTTTAGTTCAGTTCTAATCTGAGCTGAACATTAATTCAAAAGTTCACCCTTTTATCCCTATCTCTTTTTCAGCAGTTTCTTCATGAATTGCCTGTCTAGTTGGTATTTTTAGGTGATAAAAGATTAGCTTTCAGCTCTCATAATGAGTAAAGATGGTCAGCAGACTTACTGCTCCATCGTAACTCTTTCAGAAAGCTTTTCTAAATTCAGACTAGCAAAGCTTTGGTCGTTCTTTCTCTGCCTATTAGCCTGTGTGATGAGTGTGCTGTCATGAAGCGAATGATTCGCATCGCTGTTATCCATGTGGTGGAGGTTGAACTCATCTCCCGGTGTCTATGTTAAATTGCTTTAGATGTCTAGGAAGTGTCACCGTGAACTAGCTAATAAGGTATATATTTCACAATTTCTTTAATGTTAGGGTGTCTTTGCTGAAACTAGTGCTCAATTAATTCAAAATGATATTGGAAAAGAAAATGGATTTTGCCATCAAATGTCACCCTGTTCCTAAACCTGAGAAACATTTTGTGATTCTAACTGTGATGCAAGAGAACATCAGCAATGTACAACACCAGTTGGTTGTCATAACAAACTGTCACTTTACCAACAATTGCCCCAATGATCAGAAGATCACCGGTTCCAGGCCCAGCGGTTAAAGGTACCACTGAGGCACTCATGAGCAAGGTACCGCCCCCAAGCACTGCTTCCTGGACCCCTGGGGAGGCTACCTTGCTCAAGAGCACCTCAGTGGTACTCTTACCAGTCTGTTAAAATGAAATTCACCTTGTTATCATCTTTAATTTAGGCACTTTCTGTGGTGCAAGCACAAGGTAAGTGGCTACCTGCTAAGCATTGCTGCCTGTCACACCTCCGACAGTGCCATTGGTGGGTAGCTGCAGGGTCATCAGTGGGGAGCCACCCTTCATTGATGTTTCGCTCCTCTAATCCCAGAACACCTTGTGGCAGTGGAGCAATGGCAGGGACGTTTCCCTACCGCCCCCTGCAGCTGACCACTGCTTTCCCCAAACCTGGTCCTTCCTTCTTTGCCAAAGTTAGAAGCTTTCCTGCTCTGCCTCCTCAGCTAGATCTTTCAGGTCTTTTTTAAGTTTAGGACCAGTGACTCCAGTGTTTACCTATGCTAATTTAGAAGAACTGACACACACTTCCAGGTTACAAAGAGAAGGGGCTTTTTTGTTATAAGAACCAACTTGTGAAGTTTAAGAACACATGAATCCAGGTGATGGTGATCTAGTGGTTAGGATGCTTGCCTCTGGACCAAGAGGTT
Source organism: Distichodus sexfasciatus (assembly GCA_032718565.1). Lineage (NCBI taxonomy): Eukaryota > Metazoa > Chordata > Actinopteri > Characiformes > Distichodontidae > Distichodus > Distichodus sexfasciatus. The sequence goes on along the minus strand of JAVGVS010000647.1, from coordinate 76,393 downwards.
ATGGGTTCGAATCCTAAATCCAGTGCGAAAACTACTGGGAACCTGAGCAAGACCCTGAACATGAAGTTGTTCCAGGGAGACTCACTGAAAGGAGGAAAATGGAAGTTGTCCTGGATAAAAGCGTCTGCTAAATACCATTAATGTGAATAAACGTAAATGAATCGAACATAGACTAGTTTTGGAAACTTTTATAAGAACAAGTTTAAGAGTAAATCTTAAACAGATATTGGAGAATGAGGCCCAATGCGTCCTGAAAACAAATAACTCGTTTGAGTTTCCCTCTCCCGAATACTTTTGTTTCCATTTACCAAATCTCAGGCAATACGTTCACTTTTTCTCTTTCAGCCCGAATTTCTCACCTTTGTACACTGGAATTTACATCACATTTATCCCAGACTGACCGACTTTGACTTTGTTTGATTTGGACTTTTTTACTTCTTCTACATCGACTGCAATTTCACAAATTCCAAAGTTCTTAAAAGCCAAGTGTCTACTCAGTTTTGGCATTTAACGCAGGAGGAAATCCTCCATTTCTCTTCTCATCTCCCCTGCCCTTCCATTCTAGTTACACAGTTCGTGTCCTGTCAATTACACTTTGATTAGGATAACTGCTTTGCCCTGATTAGGACGCTGTGCGTTTGATGCATAATAAACAAGGCTGATGAATAATGCATGCCAGTCACAGAGGGTATTAATGGATGCTGGCTAAAACGGCAGGGTGGCGGTACGACATGCCCGTGATTGGTCGCATCCCCTTGCTTTCCAAACCTGCCATCTTTCAGAGAACAACTCGGCGGAGAAAGTAACTCATGCCAACAGAGCGTGATGAAGTTGGCAACGCTGCTAAATGCTGTGCCAGGTCTGGGGTGGGCATGTCTCTCTCCCTCTCCCTATACACACAGCCTGAGGTCGGTGAACACACACTGGGCCCACACAGTGAAGCAAAGCAGCAAATTTACAGAATAAGAGCTAGTTGTTTGGTGGTTACAGTGCCCCCCCAGGACTACTATCATTGGGTCCTTGAGCAAGACCTTTAATCACAAGTTCCTCTCAGGGAAACTGTCCCTGTAATTAGATAATATAAACAAAGAGGTTCCAAAAGTATTTTTAAAAAGATCATATTTTGGAGTTTCTAAAATTAGTTCCAAATGTTAGGAAGGGAAACTTAATACTGCAGTTTGAAATTTTAATGACAGTATCATGCTTAAAGAATTTGAACAGATGATTGCCCTAATGTTTCTCAAGATATTTAGAGCTCTCCTGTTATATAAGCAAAATGACAAATTTAATTACTAGTTTACCTTAAAGCATGAAAAGACATTTTCTCTTCAGTTCTTTGGTTATATTTATACCTCACTTTCTATATCTGTCGTTGCTTTAATGGTATGTATAATAGATGAAGGAACTGTATTGGGGATACAGTGGGTGGTGGGTCTAGTGGTTAGAGTAATCGCCTCTGAATCAAGAGGTTGTGGGGTTGAATCCTACTTCCAGCACTAGCATCTTTGACATCTTGAGCAACACCCTAACCCCAAGCTGTTCTCAGGAAATCTATCCCTGAAATTAGGAAATGGAAATTGCTCTGGACAAGAGCGTCTGCTAAATGCTGTAAATGTAAATTTGTAACTGAAAGAATTTAATGTGTAATGCTGCTAAATATGGACATAAAAATGCATCATGAAGATCATCATAACATTTATACTTCTTTTACATTACAATAAATGTTGAAATGAGGCAACTCCAAAAAAACACATCTTTTCAATTACACAGATTTTCCAAGACATTACATTTCTCAATTGATTTCATTTGTTTAGTGTGAAATTTGGAGGTGTTTTCTTTGATTCACACTTGTCTTCAGTGAGGACGGTAGCCCTGGGGAACAACAAGCGAGAAGCGGCGGGCCTGAAGCCGAGAGCTTTCAAACAGCGACGCAAACGAATTCATCTGCCTTTGACTGGCTTTAACCGAATTTACTCAAGGATCAAAACAACAGGGAGGTCTCGTCTGTGTTCTTGCCTTTGCACAAATAAATTACTTCTAAAATATCACTTTTTTGCAGTGCACAGAGGAATCCTTGACATTTCACTCTTTGTACTTTCTGTGAATTTCTTCATTACCAAATCGAGTTGCAGCTGCAGGTGTTAATGATGCTCTTGGCACATCTGTGTTCTTCCAATAACAATAATAATAATAATTTTTATTAATATATTACTTTTATTACCTCAAACTCAACCTATGAAAACATAGAAGAAAAAATATGTTGCAAAATGTTGATTCATTCATTCATTATCCGGGGGGAATGGAGTCCATCCAGGGAACTTACGGGCGCAAGGCAGGGAACAACCCTGGGTAGGTGCCAACACACTGCAGAACACATACTCACACAATCACACTTAAAATCTCACCTTATGGGGCCAATTTAGAGTTGCCAATTAACCTTTATTGCATGCTTTTGGATTGTGGGATTGAACCCATGATCTTCTGGCTGTGAGCCGTCAGCACTAACCACTGCACCACCGCGCCACCTGTCACATCATGTTGTATAAGTTGTATTTTCTTAATTTATTCTTATTCAACCCCTACAAAACACCAACCCCTGTTGGTGTGTGTGCTTTAGCAAAACAAAAAATGGCCTAAAATCATATTAGGACATAGAAGTTCATTAATAATATAGTTCACCGTTTATTTGAACTACAAAATAAGCCTTAGGTGTGAATTGATCAAACAACTCTTTAGTTTATAAAGGTACACTTTTAGCTGTAAAGGTTGGTCAGTGTAGTAAGTTAGCAAAAGTTGTTGAACCATCACATGCATGGCTGTATCTTGTGTGAATCAGTACCTACCTAAAATATAAAACTGAAATGTAATTTTTGTGTCCTAAAACTACAAACACTCCAGCAAGGCACTTTTAGGATTCGGGATGTAATCTCCCAAACGTCAGCATATGTCTTTGAAAACTTTTCCAATTCCGGCTTTCATCAGGGTTTTGATGGAAAGTTTTGGGAGCTGTAACTCTCGGCCGGCAACCTGCTCGGTCCGAGGCGATGCGAAGCAGCCATGCATGACCAAGCCAGGGCAGGATCATAATTAAATTCATGTTTTTTCTAATTGGTTTTGAGCAGCCAAGCAGAACACAGGGGCAGGACTTTGCGGACGCTCCACGCTTCGACGGGCAATCACACCCAAACACTCCCCAATAAAGCTGTTTTACAAGGAAACTCTAGTGAGAGAAAGTCCTAAAAATTCCCATTGATATGGATTCATTTTCCCCAAGATCATTCCAAAACACAATATTTTATGACATTGATGAGATGTGTTGCCTCCAAATACTGGAGCTTATTCTGCAATATCTTCTAGGGCCAGTTTCCAGGACTTTGATTAAGCCTATGCCTAGATTAGTTTAGAGTTTCAAATTAGATCAGATTAGAGTTTAATGGTGAATCTTCATTGGTACTGCAAATTTAGTCCTAGACTAGGCTTAATCCTGATACGCTAAGTCTATACTGGGGACATGGGGTCCGAGATAGACCAATCCTGGGCGGGCACAAACACACCACAGAGAGCACAACCATACTTGCATCGTATGTTATGAGGCCCATTTAGAGTATCCAGTCAACCTAAACTGCATGCATTTGGACTGTGGGAGAAAAGCGGAGCACCCAGAAAAAACCCACAACAAACACGAGGAGAGCACACAAACTCCACAAACTGCACTACTATTCCACTACCATAAAATAAAACCAATGGAACAATACATGTTGTATGATTAATGTGCTCATAAGTGTGATAGTTTGGTATCATACATTCTGGAGCCACAATTAAATTAGCCCAACATTTACAGTGCAGCAACAACAGGATGTGTGTGTGTGTGGCTGATAATTGTATCTCATACACACACAATGTGACTTACCACAAATGTTCCCCATAACACAGACAGTAAATATTAATATTCCCCTCGCCTCCTCAGCCATCTGCGAGCTCGGTTTCTTTGTGTGTGTGTTTTCTTTGTCTCGGTACAAAGCAGGAACATGGAATTAATTACAGCTCACTTTTTTTAGGCGTCATTCTGCTCACTGGGCGGCCATATTGTTTTGAACAACTCAAGCTTTATTTGAGCCTGTCAGCAAATGATTGTCTGTAATCGTAATGCAGTAATAGTTCTCATAATTAGGGATGCACGATGGTATCATCTGATAATTGCTTTTCATCAGCATCAGACTGATGCTTAGATCTGCCCGATTGTCAGGTTCGTCAGGGATCTGGTAAGGATTTGACGAGAAAGGCAGACGCGAGCAAACTTCCAGCGGCCGGGTTAGGCGGCTGTAGGAATGCTCTCCGATTTGGACAGGGATCTGATTAGGATATGAACCGAATGCCACACTTTCACAATTCGACAGTGATCTGGTTAGGATGTAATGAATTGCTACTCGTTAGCCCTTGTAGCGTGCTGGTTAGCCCAAACGCGGCTGAGAGCGTGAGTAGGCAGGAAAGCCACGCGAGTTGATATAAGAACTCTCTTACGCGAAGAGTAAGGATTACCACAATAATCCACGTTCTAGCGACACACACGCTAACAAAGCGATGAACCCAATAACTGGAGTACTCACAGTTGATGCCGATGAGAATCGGAAAAGGGCCGGGTGGACTCTAATGGCAGAGCGACGCGCTGCAAGGAAGTGAATCCTTAAATACCCTTTGAACCGCGACCGGCCGTGTCCCATTCCAATTACCGGCCACGGAGTGGAGAGCGCGTGACACCGATATTATTAGCCGATATTTTATGACATATTTATTGTACGCGGGAAATCCACCACTTGTGCCAGACATGTCCAAAGTCCGAGGTGGGATTTTTAAAAATGTATGGCGTTATTTTGGATGCAGTGGAACGTTCGCGAGCAAAATCTGTATTAACACGTGGACCTGAGCTGCATGTGCTCTCGAAGTGCTCACTCACTTCACTTGGTGCTGCGTTAGAGTTATTTTTGTGCCCAAATTCTGAGTGTGCAGTGGAACTTTGGAGAGCAAAAGGCTCAGTGGTGTTCATGGGTACTTTTATCTGGGCCTTAAAAACTTTGAACTTTACTCTATCCAGAACTGTCCTCTATCTATGCAGAATGTGTTTCTGTCTTATACAGTTTGTTTGAAATAAAATTTTTAATTCCACTCTTTCATTTTGAATAGTCCAGTAATATATCAACAAAGGGAGCTCTGTACCTTGGCCCATAACGTTGGCAAATTGATTGATTGATTGATTGATTGACTGATTGATTGGTTTTCAAAAATCTTTCACTGCACAATTTAGAATTTAAGTCTGAATGTTTAAATCTGGTATACAATTTGAATCTATCAAGGAGCAGTGGGCAGCTCTCTGCAGCGCCCCAGGAGCAGTGCTTAGGGATTGTACCTTTCTCATGAGTACCTCAGTGGTACCTTTACCAGTTGGGGACTTCAACTGGTGACTCTGGGGTGAGTTTCCCAAAAGCATAGTTGCTAACATATTGCTAATTACATTAGCAACACCATTTTAGTGGCTAATGTACTCTATGCTAGTTGCTAATGTATTGCTAACTACATTAGCAACATTATGTTAGTTGCTAATGTACACTATGTTAATTGCTAACATATTGCTAATTACGTTAGCAACACTATATTAGTTGTTAATGTTCACTATGTTAGGTACACTGAGGTACACATGAGCAAGGTTCCATCCTCAAGGACTGCTCCCCGGGTGCTGCCCATGTCAGCTGTCCACTGCTGCTTCACGTATGATTCAAATGCAGTGGATACATTTGTTTGTGTTGTGTTGTGTTGTGTGCTGTGCTGTGTTCATAATGACAAATAATCACTCACAAAAAATTGGGTCTCGTTCTATAGAACTGGGAATAGAAACTCCAGAAACTTTCTCAAGGACTTTCAAAACTTTTGGCTCGCATTTCCAGTTTTAGAAGTTTATTTTTGTTTGTTAAGCCACACAGTGACCTTTGAATGAATCGTTCAAGCAGAACAAAGCCATCTCACTTAAAAACATGAACCAGTGATTTGTTCTCGCTTCTTTCATTTAATCCACTCAACATGCAAAAGACAAGACAGTTTGACAGGTGTAAAATTGTATTTTTCCAAATAACTATTCACCAAAAAACTTGGCATTGACAAATCTTGGCACGCCGTGTCCTTGGATAAAACGATTGAGGAAACTGGACAAAAGAGAAGGACAAAGGAAGAAATTATTGTAGGCCCACAAAAAGTCAGTCTGCAGTTGATAAAGAAAATATTAACAAAGAGAGGATCAGCTTAAGACTTGCCCCAGTTTAAGAGCACTATCAAACATTTAGTTACTGAAAGATCAATACATGATTTAATAATCATTTGTTTTCTGCTTTAATGTAATTTGAGAGATATTTGGTTTTAAAAGTTGTTAAAAATGTTTAAAGGTGAAGGTGTGTACTACAAAAATGATTAATACCTTTAAAAACCCATATTTTCATTAATCGCCAAAGAAAAGTTAATCCTTATCAGAGGATTCATGTTTTCATCCTGACTTTCATCCCTCATGTTTTAATGTTCTAAAGCACACAGACCGTGTTCCTCCTGCTCGGCTCGTTTCAGGTTTCGTTTTTAATAATCTCTGAGTCAACAGCCGATATTACGTTTGATTCCACAACCGAGCGCTGGATCGACGCGTCCTTGACTCAAAACCCTCAAGTCTTTCCATCTTTTTCCCTCGTTCCTCCTCCAACTCCCCGATCCGAGTTCAACATCTCTTTTTCCTCTATGCTGACATGTAACACCTCATTGTTGCTGATGCAAGAGAAAAGAGCATGTTTTCTTTAGCATTTTATTGCAGAGCATCTTTCAGTCCAGGGCCTAATTATGGTGAAACTTAAAGCTGTTTACAGGCTGGTGTGTCGCTCCCCAGAGCCCTCAAATGCCAAGAGATTAAAAGCACCACAGCTATCTTCATGTCAGAATGGAAGAAATACAACTTTCTTTTCCTTCCTTAACGGCAGCGTTGTAAAACTTGCTGCAGAAATCCTTGACGTCGTCTCTGTAATGCCATGCACATGATGCAGTTTTGTTTTTAAAATGCCTGTTTAAAATGCCGCCCCGGAAAGCGGGATGAAGGGTTATTTTTTATCATTATTCTTCAGGTTTTGGGTTTAAATCTGCAGTGTGACTTCTCTTTCCACTTTCCTGCTCAACTCTGTCATCTAAAAGTGTGAAGTTGCAGCAGCTTCAGTGCCGCTTTACACCACTGTTTTGTCTCATTTATGAAGCAAAATTCTGACAGTCTCACCCCTTAAAAGAAACATAACAGGAAATTTGTTCTCTCAGTATAACTTGTGCTGCCGATTTAAAATGGGTGTGAGTGAAAGAGGGATGAAGAAGTGCTCCAACACTGGACCTTCATGAGGCAGATGATGCGTTTAGGTGCCAATAACATGCAAAGTTAATGTTCATATTAGAGATGGTGCAAAACCACTTTTAAATGTCCGATACCGATATTATAAATGTAGATATCTGCCGATACCAACTATATTTCCCACAATCCTCTGCGCGCGCCTCAGAGCCGCATCACAATGAAGCGCTGGGCACACGTTCCAGAATAAACGATGGAAAATCTGTGGGAAAATCTAAATACACGGCAGAATTGTGAGTAGAACGCTGGTTGTGGTTATTTATCAGCTAAAATATGGTTTGTGTCTGTAATAAAGGGGACATTTTGAGCGAACTGGAGCGTTTTAGCGAGTAACGGCGCTCATGCGTGCAGTCATTAACACAGCGCATGTGTTTGCATCGCGAAAAATGTAATTTATGCGTTTTTATGCATTTACTTCTGTTTTAGTGCATGGAACATTTCACAAATACTTTCACATACAGAAGGATCAGGTCTCGTCTTGATCGCGTCACGGAAAACGTTGTGAAACACATGCAGAGCTGCTCTAGTGAGTAAAATGAATTAAACCAAGCCTTGTTTCTAGAAAAATTGCTTTGCCCATTTTTTGCAATAAAATTATTCGAGTTATTGGAATAATGGTTTCAGCTCTACTTTACCGCAGTGCCACTTCCCATGCATAACGAATTGAGTGTACACGCATTTACAGATCGGCTCCATAGAACGGCCCAATGCCACCGATACCCGATCCAGCCGTTTGAGCCATTATCGGACCGATACCCATCCACATATCGGATCAGTTACATCTCTAGTTCGTATCTGGTCTTATTTCTGTTATAGATTAAATAAACTTGGACTACGAATCACATGATTTGATGTGGGCAGAGCTGACATTTCAGCTGATAGATAGATAGATAGATAGATAGATAGATAGATAGATAGATAGATAGATAGATGGAATAAATACATCTGTCTTTCTATCCAAACAATAATAATTATAAATCAGAAGCAAGATGTGCACAGTACTGAACATTTCCAAAAATGACTCGCAGTGTTTTCATGCTCCTTTAAAAATGAAGGTGTTGTAGTATAGAATAGCAGTTTATTTAAGGACGTTGCCGAATTGGGCTCTCCTGCACCTCTACTTATAGAGCAGAACAAGGTCAGGATTATTAACACATGCCAATTACACTGTAGCAGCCAAACTGGACCGCTTTCCTCTCCAAATCACCTATTTCCTCCCATAATCCAGTCATGCTGCAGTTTATTACGCCGTGATTTATTCGCCCCAATTCCTTTTTCAAATGAGAGTGCTCAAGGTGTCTGAGATGAGGCATAAAACACTTTGGCACGCCTGTTTGACGCTTTCATTTGGAAGTCTTGTCGTTTTACATGGTCAGGATTATGCTAAATGAGTGTGTCGTGGCTCAGGGCAGGCTCACGGCAGCGCACACATTTCACTGGGAAAAATAACAACCGATTCGCAAGCCGGGCGTCCAAGGAAAGGTGCACTGAAAATTGCTAGTGTTAAATCAATTCTACAAGTGTTGGAACACTCGTAACAACGGCGCCGTCTCCTGCACAGCACAACGAATGTGACCTCTGCGTTTGACCCATCCATGAAGGAAAAGTGGTTCCGGAGAGCAGTGCTTGGGGACGGTACATTGGTCATGAGTAACTCTGTGGTACCCTTACTGGTCCTGGGTTCGAACTGGTGACGTTCTGGTGAACTCTCTAACCATTACCCTACGAACTGCCCCCAAAATTCAGAAATTGAAGTCTCTGTGGGGTGCGTTTCCCAAAAGCATAGTTGCTAACGTATCGCTAACTACGTTAATAAGTAATGTACACTATGTTGGTTGCTAACATAGTTAGTATTAGGGCTGCACGATACATCGTTTCAGCATCGTCATCGCGATGTACGCATGCGCGGTAGTCACATCGCGGCAGTCACAATGCAGGGCAAAAAAAAAAAAAATGTGTGTGTCTGATTTAAAAATGTACTTTCTATATTTCTAAACTTTCTACGGATCTATATTTGTCTAATATAAAGTAAGTAACTCATATTTAAGGGTTCTTTAAAAACTACAAAGCACACGTTGCTTCACCTACTTCATGCATGCAGTCTCTGCGTGCGCATGGCGAAATGAGCGCGGAACGGGAGAAAAGCGCCGAAATGGAAGATTTGGTCGCAAAAAGAAACGCAACGTCGGTCATATGGAAGTATTTTGGATACAAAAAGGATGATGCTGACCAAAAACATGTGCTTTGTCGGGAGTGCCTGGCAGTTGTTGCCACAACTCGCGGAAACACTACGAATTTGTTTGACCATTTAAGTCGGCACCACAAAGTACTGTATGACGAATGCAAAGCCAGATCAGATTGCCGTCCGAAGCAAATTGTGCCTTTGCATTTTTACTACTATTGCTTTTGCTATAATTTGACTTGAAATAATAAATATTTTTTCAGTACCGTATAAAGTTTAGTACCGTTACTTGTATTTATCTGGTACGACGGCGTTTTAGTGCCACCTTAAAAAAAAATCTAAGTGCCACCTTAAAAAAAATATATCTAAGATTACGAGATTAAACTCGTAATATTTCGAGAATAAACTCGAAACTACGAGAATAAAGTCGAAATGTTACGAGAATAAAGTCGAAATATTACGAGAATAAAGTCGAAATGTTACGAGAATAAAGTCGAAATATTACGAGAATAAAGTCGAATCAAATTATATCAAACTACATTTAACTAAAGAGATTTTAATAAACCTTACCTTTGACGGTTGATGTTGGCAAGGTCTTCCGTAGAGCTAACTCACTGACGCAGATGACGTGCTTGTACAGAACATATCTTAAACATTCACGTAAAAATTCGACTTTATTCTCATAACATTTCGACAAAATATATTTACAAATCTGTTTTCAAAAAAGAAGTTGTTGAATAAAATGTTAAATTACCTATTTTGTCACTCATGTTAATTCCTTAATGTGATATTGAAGTGTCCTCTTTTCATTCACAAAATGAGTTCCCTTTCATCAGGGTAAAAGCAACATTCATTATTAATTTCATAACATATTAGAGCTTTGATTTGCCTGAATTGACAGTGAATAAGGTGAGTCAAACTGTTTATGAAACAACCCAAAATAAGCTTTAAAAAGTATTTTATTTCAGGGTTTTGATTATACTTCTACATTTTTTATTCTTTGAAAATGCTTACAAAATTACCCCAATTATTCTTGAATTATTATTTGATTTTTAAGCAGTTCAAAACACCTGATGAACATAAATAAATTTGTACACATCGCAATATATATCGCAGGAAAAAAATATATCGCAATGTAACTTTTTCCCAATATCGTGCAGCCCTAGTTAGTATATGTGTGTGTATAGTTGTATATATGTGTGTATATATGTGTGTATATATGTGTGTATATATGTGTGTATATAGGTGTGTGTTTGAGTGCCTACAGGTGTGTGTTTTGGTGTAACGTATGTATATGTGTGTATTAATATGAATTTCCACTATAATTAATATTTTAAAATGTAAACAATATTATTATAACACATAATATAAAAATTACTGTTATCATTGTCAAAAATTGCCATAATTATCAATAACTTGTTATTAACAGTTGAACCTGTAGATACTGCAGAACTGTAATTCTGTCCTCTCACTGATCTTCAACTTGGAGTTCTCACCTTTTACACCTCTATTTTATTCCTTTATGTATTAAACTCGTTATTTAATTGATCGTTTCATAAATCATGGAATTATGAAGTCGAGAGCGGCTTCAGACTCTCTCCTCTATAGAAATTAAGCCGTACACGTTCCTAACAGAAGCTGTCGTGGGCGGATAACGATTATTAGCAAAAGTCTAAAAACCTCTGAGGCTTCTTCGTCTGATAATTAACATTAAAAATTTTATGGCCTTTTTTAAATGTGGAAAACGGATCTCCGGCTGCAGCAGGGAATCTCCAGACTAATTCCAGTTTTAGAACTATTGAGTCTGGAATCGGGCCTCGGAGTGTTTTAATGATCAGACTTTATCTTCTTTATTTCTATTTAAATGAAAAGAAGAAAAAGAAGAAGCAAAGCTAAACATAATTATATTAAGCAGCATAAAATGTGGGGAATAAAGAGGCGGCGCTCGGGGAGAGATTTTCTGCTCTATCGGCGGATTAATCACGTCCTGTGTGACAAATTGCACCTGGTCCAAGTGATGGTGGATTGGCAGCGAGCTGGTGACATGTGATTAATTACCATTACTAATTACAGCCCCCCTCAGTGCAAACAGAGCTTATGTTTTCATTTTCGACTCCTACTTTTAGCCCGCAGTAAGAAGTACAGGGAATTCCTGGAGAATGTTGTGATTGCTGTGTAAACTCACATTTTATGATCCACTTTGCTCAATAAGAAAACTTTTGATTAGGTCTGAGACCATGTTTACACATAGCTTGGTATTTACAGAAACGGCTATTTCCGCCCTCTCCACTTTCAATAATATCCTTGTTTGCACCATTATTTCCAAAGAGTGTTCATTTACATCAATCTGCATAAATACGCCTTCAAGAGCTGTTGTGAGCATGCCAAACCTATAGGTGCAGAACAACGAATGACACGACTTCCTGTTCCTGTCAGGCACTTGGCACTAATGCATTTTTTGTCGCAAACTGTGACCCTCGAAAACTTAAAACTCTGTTTTCCTCTGTCTACATGTTGATGTGAAAACTAAGTTTTCCCAAATCTCCACTTTGGCCGAAGGTTTCAGAAAGAGTTGTTTTAAAGTGATTTAAAGCTGTGTTTTTTGTGTGAAGGGAAGGCAAAAGTGCGTGGATATATCACCGCTTTCGCAGATACTCAGCCATGTGTAAACAGGGTCTGATTTAAGCTCAGAAATCTGATTGTTGCTTTTAAAACTTCCAGTTGTTAGCATAAGGCAGCGTTAGGCAGTTGGCCCCATGATCAGAAAGTCCGGACCAGTAAAGGTACCACTGAGGTACTCATGAGAAAGTACCGTCCATAAGTACTGCTCCCCGGGTGCTCCCAAAAAGCAAACTACTGCTCCTTCACGCATGGATCGAATGTCGAAGTCACATTTGGTTGTGGTGCACTGTGTGCTGGGCTGTGTTCACAACGACAAATAATCACTAAAAATGGTACGTTTACAGCATTTAGCCGACGCTCTTATCCAAAGAAACTTACATTTCCTAATTTCAGGGACAGTTCCCTAGAGAGCAACTTAGGGTTAAGGGTCTTGCTTAGGGACCTAATGTTGGTAATGCCAGAGGTCGGATTCAAACCCACAACCTCTTGGCCCAAAGGCGAGTGTCCTACAACTAGGCCACCAACTCCCTGGGAGCCCCAGTGGAATTCCTTATAGTAGAGAGACTTTACCTGCAAATAATTATTAAAAGCAAATTTAAACTGAAGACGTATGAATGCTGTCAAAATAATGCTGGAAATAATGCAGCCATAAACAACAAGAATCTCAATAAGAATTGGACCCAAAAAACGGTTACTTTTTTACCTCAGATGGCTGATGGTGAAACCGCTGCCGTGCCGTCAGCAGCGAGCTGCTTTTTAAAATGTGAACTCCTGGAGTCTGCTCATGGTAAAATAAAAATCCCATTTGTTTGATGTGCTAAATTGAAAACATCGCAGTGGGCGAGAGAAACGTAAATCACCCCAATCTACGAATGCATTATTAAATACGGATAAGCCTGAAATAGCAGCAAACTAAGAGGACGTCTGAGCCTCTAAGATAACTCAGACACCGAAACACGGAATTACAGCCACTTGGTTCATAACTGTAGAGTCTACAGAGACGTCGGGCGTTATGTAATCAAGTACAAAAGGATTAAAGATTCATTTGTCATCACACGCCTGCATAGGGATGCTTCCATTAATAATGAATACATCAAACTCAGGCAGGTGAATAAAATTACTTTGTGTGGCACAACTTAAAAATGAACAAAAATTAATTCTACAGCTATAATCCCATAAGCCATAAATCATCATAGTCATTGTCAAATTATTATATTACACAGCATCAGCAATCCCTATTAAGAAGGAGTCTTAAACAACTGAGCATTTGTGTCCATGTATACATATTTAATTTATGTGTGCATTAACTTTGTTTTTCTGAAGATCCTAAAGGGAACAGTGATGAAAAACAATTTTTTAAAAAAGAAAATGTTGCATCCTCAACAAATGCTTTTGTGCGAAAGTAAACTTTGTCATCTCAGCTATGTGCATGTATAGACAGAGGTGACACAAAGTGGCTTCAGTTTTTCCAGCGCACAAAGAAGGCACATAAAGTATACATATATAAATAACTTATAAACCTAAACTCTTAAGCGAGAAGTAGATAATGAAATTTTAGTTCAACCAAGGAGACCATCCAGTTTAAATTGACAATTTTTTATTTGGCAAAGCAATATTGTCTTTAGTGTGTATGTGATAAGTTTTGGAGGAAGCCTGTCGCTTGGGTGTTGGTTCCCTCGTCTCTGAAGCCGGCAGATCTGGCTGGGAGACCAGGCAGGGAGGTGAAGGAGCCATCCCCCGGACCAAGACGGGGAGCCGAAGGTGGTGGAGGGGCGGAGGCGGGCGAAATCGAACAGCTGTAATGACAGAGAAGAAGGCCAGATTTAGGTCTCCTTGTTTGAACTTTCGTATTCACTTACATTTATTGTGATGCACACACTGCTGCATGTATAAACTCATTCATGCTACATTTGCATTTACATGCTGTCTTCACAATATTCTTCTATTTTTTAGTAGATTGTCTCTATATTCATATTAAACTGCTGCAGATTTTATATAAATTCAATGCACAAAAGTATATTCCAGTATTTGTAATTTTAGTTTTTCTACATATTTGTACATACTTTGAATTTCTCACCTAACTCTTCTCTCAAAATATTAAATGATAACCTTAATTGTAGTGATCCCCTGTGGCCAACATAGGCAATGGCAATCTTAATTATCATTAAGATGGTTAATCGTGATACCGATTCGACCTCATATCGTCCAACCCTAACCACCAGGTTTTCGCTTGATACAGTGTGTCCAGGAGTGTGAGGTTTCAGTTTTTCCAAAAAACTCTACATTTTTTACTTGCAGAAGATGAAGATCAAGATTCAAGATTCTTTATTTGTCACGTGCAAGTTATACAGGTACAACAAGCAGTGAAATGTATCCTGATCCGCTCTTTTAACTGTGCAATAGACAAGGAAGATAGAGACGCAATACAAACTTACAAACATAAATACTAACTTAAATACGGAGGCTGGGGTAACAGGACAAAAATAAAACTATATATTATACAATAAGGAACATAAAGTTAAATGTGCAAACCTGAGAATGTAAAAACTGTAAATGTGCTAGGGCAGGACAGGTGCAAAGAGATGATTTTTTAAAGTGCCAAGTGCAGCTGCAACATTGTACATAGCAGAGTAGAGCATGTGACAATGAAGTGGCAACCAGTATAAGTTATTGTAACAATAAGAGGTATGTATTAGCAGCATATAATAACATGGACATTTACAGTATAGTTATCGTAACCACGATATGAGGTGTGTAATAGCAGCATGTAATAGCATGGACATGTACAGTATAAGTTATTGTAACAGCAAGGTATGTATTAGCAGCATATAATAACAGAACTGAGAACGTCGCCTCTCTGGTGTCATTTTTATTTTATTACACAGTAGACATCACCTTTTCCATCTTGTTCTTACACACACACACACACACACACACAGACACACACACACTGCACTCCATTTCATTTACATACAAGATTTCACCTTTGAACTGGACACACTGGCACAACCACACTCCAACACACACACACACACACACATTTGGGCCTTTCCTCTTTACCAGCCGAGGGAGTTAAATAGTTTATCGGGTGCAGAACTCGGCCGTGAACAGGCTTTGATGTAAACGACACCAGGGAAAAAGTGGTTCGTTTTCCCCCTCGCTAACGCCAACCGCAGCGGACGCTGCCAAATGATGGTGCTGCTGAAGAGGAAAAATGAGGGGAAAACACACAGTTTGGCCCAGCAAGTTGATTTTAACTGATTAATCTCGTCCGTAAGGGCCCTATATTGTGGCCGCCGGTGCCAAACAAGCTTGGCAAATGAGATTAAGCTGTTTTCAACACTTTGCTAGATTTGGCTCAGATGCTAACCGTCAAAAGCACAGCGTAACCCAGTTTTAAAATCTAGAATATGCCGTTTTACCGCAGCGTGGAAACAAATGGGGAAAAGATGCATATAAAACTTCCATCCTGTTTTCAACTACTTTTAATGAACTCGGTGTCTACTGGGGTTGTTCCAACTGGCTCTAGGAACCGTACCAGACCCACATATAATTATTTTCAGATTTATAATAAAACTAACCGTATCTAAGCTGTCACGGTTTTGCTTGATTGTAGCAATGAAAGTGATTATTAAGTGAGCGATTATTTGTCATTGTGAACACAGCACAGCAAGTTGAACATTTTTGGCGGTGTCCAGATAGCTGTGCTTGGTGACAGTACCTTGCTCATTAGTACCTGTGTAGTATCTTTATCGATCGGGACTTGAGCCGGCAGCTGTGCGATTACAGGGACAACTCCCTAACCGTTACGCGGCCAGCTGCTCCACGAAAGTGGGATGATGTTGATTTTGTTTAATCCCTATCAGGGTCACGGGCGTCGTAGTCAATCCGGGACTTCATGTGCGAGGCGGCGACCAACCCTAGGTGGGTGCCAACACACTGTAGAGCACACACACGTTCACACCCAAAGAGACAATTTAGAGTGACCAATCACCTCACAGAAAGACTCTACGGCCAACCTGGATATCAAACCCAGGACCTTGTGAGGTGACAGCAAGGGGCAGTTGGTAGCGGAACGGTTAGGACGCTTGCCCTGTGATCGGAATCCCAGACAGTTAAAGGTACCACTGCAGTACTCATAAGCAAGGTACTCTCCCAAACCACTGCTTACTATGTCAGCTGCCCACTGCTCCTTTACAGATGGCTCAAATGCAGCGGTCACACTTGGTTGTGGTGCACTGTGTGCTGTGCTGTGGTGTGTTCACAATGACAAATAATCACTTTCACTTTCTAAATTAGAAGTTAGCCGCAAATAGACTTGGCATAAATTCCCAATCTCGACTGTTATAATTTAATCTACTCTCTTCTAACTAGCGAAGTGCAAACTGCATTTTAATTTCATCCATTTTGCCTCCCAAAGAAGGAGAAACTGAATCTCT
Organism: Distichodus sexfasciatus; assembly: GCA_032718565.1. Taxonomy (NCBI): domain Eukaryota; kingdom Metazoa; phylum Chordata; class Actinopteri; order Characiformes; family Distichodontidae; genus Distichodus; species Distichodus sexfasciatus. Next base: position 59,733 of record JAVGVS010000647.1, on the reverse strand, counting down.
GACATTCAGCGCCAAGAGTCACCTTTTTTTCCACAACCCGCTATATTCGTCCTTTATTATCACATTCACTACTTTCACACCTTGGCTTTCTAAATTAAAAAGAAAAGAGCGCGGAAAGAAAGAGAGAACTCCAGGAACTAGTTCTTTTATTCCTCGACGTCAGTGACAGCTCCATTAGCTGGGGCACGGCTCTGGAATTACGGCTCTAATTGTGGCAGCTGCTATCTGAGGAATTAAAAGCTAGAGTAACTTTAATTCTCGGATGGAACCATGTGACGTTTAGGAGAGCAAGGGCCTTTGCGATCGTTAGGAAACCAAAGAAAGGTTAATGAAGCGTTTCAATTAGCTAAGACAAATTAATACGCTGATCCTGCTGGAACCTGGACCACAACTGGACCACAACTTTGAAGCTGACTGATTTTCCAGCTTTCTTTGTTAATAAAACCTTTGTGCAAATGGCAACTATTTTAATTAAAAATCTTATTTCCATATTTACACCTACAGAGATAAAACAAACTCAACATGTTAGGAACTATGTCTAAATTAGGGGTGGAAATTGATACGATTTTTGATCCAAACCAAAAGCAACCATTTTATTTTTACACAAGACTGTGAACATGAACACATTCATAGTTTTATTAATAAAGAGACATTCTATGGCTTAGAAATATGAAGACAAAATTTGGTTAGCGCAGTTGGAAACACTTCTTTATCCATTTGGAATGCATCTGGATATAGAATAATTTTTTTTTGATAAGAAATCGCGCCTTTTTATATTAATTGTTTACTCTCTAACATTATAAAATGGGGAAAATAATTTCTGATTAATGGTAAATGAGGAAATACTGAAGTTTTGATAATTTTTGAGCATTTGTACTCATTTTGACCTATAACTCATTTTTGACTTCGCTGTGAGAGTCGTGCGCAGTAACAAGCGCTGCGTGTGTGTTTACATCGTGAAAAATATCATTTATGCGTCATGATTCCTTGTGGTTGAAGGTCAAAGTCGCAGACGTGGTGCTGGGAAATGAGAGAATCATTAAGAAGAATCAGTAATGTTGGAGGTGTACAATTCTACCCCTACTCTAAACATTTTCTAAACTTTCTTTATCATAGCCAGAATCTCTGACATACGTGATAATCGCTGATTTTGATCGTGACAGTGAATGCCGTGAAATGTGTTTTACACTCATGTCACCTTTTCTCTTAGCTTTAATAGGCATTTTGCCAAGAGATAAACTAGCTGGCAGTCATCCAAAACGTGTGCTTGGAAACAGATGACTGTGAGAATATTCTTTGTCACTTGCAAAACAGTTTCTTTCCATCCTGAGGCAGGTTTGTTGGAAAAATATAGAAGAATTCAGATCTGGATCTTGCTTGTCTCTGACTTGATTCTCTCAGCATATCCTCAATGATGGCTCACACACTCAGACATGATTAAAAATCTGTTTTAATATTAGACAATCATAATCACTGACCCCAGTTCAGTCAAAATGAAAGGTTTACACTCAGGTTAATCAGATTTATCTACCTGATTTAATGTTAGCACAGTTGTGACAGGGGAATTTGGGAGATTTAAATGCCCTCGAGAATAATTCTGTGAATGAAACTCTTCTGCCAGATTAACACACACACACATACACATATTCCCTGCTGTCTCCATGACAATGGCGGCTTAGAGTTAATTAACACGTCAATTATAACGTCTGCAGAACGACTCGGTGTGAGTTTTAAGTAACAGACAGTTGACGGCCAATCAAAGCAATTACGCAGTGAGAAATTAGCTCGGGAAGACGGATAATAGAAGCACAGAGGCCAGACTCCGGCCATGTTTGTTGATGCCCTTGCAGCAAGAAAAATCTGTATTTTGGAGCCCAACTGTCATTACATGAATCAATTAAAAACTGAAATGATCAGCTCAGGAAGAAAAATGAGCAATTATTACTTCTAAATGTCATATTCCAGTAAAATACCAGCAGCATGAGTGATGAAATAAAGTAGTAATGACTTTGGCTGGCTCTGACACAATAACCTTAAGTATAAAATATCACAATTTCATGGTATTGCGGGGAGATTACAGCAAAAATCAGTTGTTTTGGAAAAGTCTGGGTAAAAAATACATTTTAAAGGAGACTAAATTATTGAAGCCACTGCTGAGGAAGAACAAGAAAAATCTAAAATATAAAGCATCTTCTGGTTTGTTTACACTTTCTTGTATATTGCATTACATGTGTTTAATTTAGTTGCTACATTTTCTGTTTTAATGAATTGATATCAACACAATATACAATACAGATATACAACACAATATACAATATGATTTAAAATGCTATATTCAATACAAATATACAGCATATACAATATAAATATACAACACAATATACAATACAATAAAACATTATTCAATACACAATGTACAATAGAAAATATTCTGCAGATTATACAATAAAACATACCTTACAAAACATGCAACACATGCAACAAAACATTGTTCAACACAATATACAATTAAACATGTACATTAAAAATTTCAAAATAATTATACAACACAATGCACAATAAAACATTTACAATACATTATATAATGCAAATATACAACACAACATACAGTACAATTTAAAATCCAATATCTAATACAAATAATTAACACAAAATACAATGAAAAATCACAATGTAATATATAATACAAATATGCTACATAATATACTATAATAATTTACAACACAATATACAGTCAATGTGCAGGTTATGTTAGGTATCCAGTGAAAAGTATAATATACGAAAATCTTACTTTCTATTTATCTACTTTATTTTAAAATTGCATAATATTTTCTATGTGGGAATAGTCACACGGTTTGTACTGCTGTCAGACATAATATCAAATATATCCTCTGCCAGTGAGAGCTTGGTCAGTGGCATTGTGGAAAGGAGGTATTTCAGACATAAGAATTGTGCTAAAACAACAATGGTGGAGGCATCTCCAATTTTTCTTGTTTTCTGTTAAAGGTTTGCAAACAGATTCTGCTCGGATCAGTGCGGGAAGTGAGAAACCATGTCAGGTAAAAGTGTCAGAAATGTCCAACCTGCAGTCTCTATTTTTTTTTTCTTTTCTAGCCTTTTCAAAGGCTTGTCAAAGTGCAAAGATCTCACTCGTTCTCTCCTCAAACACTTCACCCTTTCTGAAGGTGTCAGACTCCGGGCCAGAAATGGCAAAGTGCTGAATACAGTGAAAAAATATACTCCAGAAAATATACTTTTACTCACGCATTATGAATGTATCTTTACAGTATATTTAATCCCTAAATTATAATATATAATTTTACTGAAATATTATATACTAATATACAATTCATATATAATGTTAATGACATATAGTAACATATCATTAACATTATATGATAATGATATGGTATATAGCAATATAAAACCATAATGAAAGTTAGTTTTAACAAAATATTAAAGTATAAAAAATATTTTTAGATTTGAAATAAGAATTTTTGAAATTATTCATGAAATTATCCAAAAAGTAAAACAAACAAATATAATATTAAAACATTTGTAATGCACTTGAGATCTGGATATTCAATAAATATTACTACTCCTATAATATAAATATATAAATAAATAAAGTATATGAAAATTATAGTTCATATTTTATTCTGATATTTGTGATATTTTACATGATGGTGGATTTAATCCCCATGCAGATCACGACTTTCATTATGATCATAATACCTCACTTCTAGCCTGTAAAAGGAAAATAAATAAATAAAAAAATCTATAGGTAAGCAATAAGTAATAATAAATTAGAGTAATTATAAGTACTAGTAATGCACTGTTATAGAAAGTTAATAGTTACATATTCAGTTAAACAACTATAACAATGGTATTTCAAAAATGTAACAGATAAGTAACGCATAAAATTATAAAAAGTAACATAAAATACAAAAGTAATAAAGCAGTAGCATTATATTACCGTCATGAAACGGTAATTAGCTAAGCAAAATGTTTTGAGTTATTTAGTAGCAATATATTAAATAGAAAAGTAATTATATATATTACGAAAAGAAAATTAAATTAAATTACTGTTCTAGAAAGGTAATAAGGAATTGTAATACATTATAACATTACATTAGAAAGTAACTAGCAGTAGTAAGTTTTATTTGTAAAAGCAAAAGCATTAAACTCCAAGAGTTAATGAACCTGGAAGACGGGTTCATTTGCATATCGTCACCATTATTTCACACTGAAGTTGACGTTCATCTTGATGTTAACTCTAATTAATTCTTCGTCCGATCTCGATCTCGCATGATGGTGTTCTTGCTGTTTACCTCTGACAAACGAGCAGCAGCATATGGCCGAGCTAACGAGGACCTCTCTGCAAACCTGACACCTGTTATCCTCTGAAGAGTTTCTTATTACTTCGAAAATCTTCTAGAAAATATTCAGCACAGTAGCTTTACACTAATTATGACTCAGGAGTTAGTGGAATTCCATAACGCTGCTTTATGAGTCGAGGGAAAGGTTTTAGAAAAGTATTTTTAACGAGTGTGTAAGCAGGACTTGGAAGAGAATGGTAAATATGTTGTGAGTCAAAAAAGGACTCTGTAGCTTTTCACACAACTTTCACACAAAAAGTTGATTTTTCAACATACTTTCAGAATAACAATGTAGCAATAATACCATGATGTTTATATTATATACTATATATTAATGTAATATATTTTACCTTAAACACATAGCTACAATGTCTTGTGTAGTATATATTACATGTAATATTGTATATTTTACCTTAAACACGTAATTGCAAGATATTGTGCAGTATTTATTATATTAATGTAGTATATTTTACCAAGTATATTTTTGCAAATTGTTGAAACACAACAAAGTCATTTTTACTTAATTAAAACATTGGTTACTGTGACTACCATTTCTGTTTGCAGGCATCAGCAGCATTGTAAACACTGTGTAACTGTAGCTAGAAAACCACAAGATGTTTTTTTTTTTTTTTACCACTAAGGTTTAGAGAACACTTTTAATAAGACTGTGATTCAAGAGTGGGGCATTTTGAATAGTTTTTTATAACTTTTAATTGCATTTTCCTTAAATTTGGTCACAAATTTACACTTTTTGTTTAACAATTAAAGTTCTCTTGTATGTCCTGGAAATATTTTTTTGATTATTGGCGTTTCGCAGCATGATAGCAGCATGAACTAAAATGACAATTTATGGCCAAATTAATGACAATCATCTATTTTTCCAACTATAAAAATATTCAAATGTTCCTTTCACATACAAGTTATTGGTCAATTATGTCGTCCATGACTCTAATTTATTATTATTATTATTATTATTATTATTTTGTGCAGTTATCGTAGCTAAGCATTAAAGGTTTGAAGTGCAATATAGTTTTCATTGCTGCAATAATTGTTGCATAATTGTTGAGGAAAAAATGAATGCAAAAGTGCCACCAGAGTAAATTCTGAATGCAACAGCATTTGCTAAAATTATGACCAAAAGTCCATTTTATTCTTAATTTCTGAAGGGCATGAAAGCAGCACATCTCCTGCCCACTCCCCACCCACCAACACACACCCTCACACCTTCAAATCTGCCCCCTTTCAGAGTGATGGAGGTGACAGCAGTCTCCATGGCAACCCTGAGCTGGATGGGGGGAATGGGTGACGGCTCTGGAAGGCCCTGCGGCAGTTTCGCTGGGGTTTTTATCAGAGAGGAGCAGACCCTCGTCTCTCAGCATCGCAGCCGCCAGCCAGCGCACAGCGATGCTCCTGGCCACCATCCCGCTCCGCCCCAAGCACCCAAATAAAGCGAGAAGCAGAGATAGAGGGAGGGAGAGAAAGAGAGAAGTGTCAGTGCGAGAGCTTGTGCACACTCAAGTTTGCAGAAATTGCAATTTGATCTAGGGTTAGAGGAGTCCTTACACGGTGGAGCTGTGCTGTTTTATCACACATGTCCATCTTAAAGAGGGCTGAATTTAGTTTTATTTACTTTATTATTTATTATTTGGAGATGTTTAGCGACCCATGCATCTTGGCTATGATGGAGATTTGATGCAATCTTTGTATTAAAATATAAAAAAACAGGATATTAGATCCATGTGTACCAGGCGTGTGCGTACTATAACCAATTCCTGTACATTTACACTCTATTTTTCCACTTTAAAGTACTGTATTTTCATAACATTACAATTATGTATATCAAAGAAAGATACAAAGTTCACATTTAAAAGTATTCATTGGAAAAGATTCATAAGCGTAGACAGATATGAAGCTGCATGATTGCTATACTACTGGTGAATACTACAAAAACAAGTTCATTTGTATAAAATACAAATCTTTATCATTTTCACATGGAAATTTAAATATATTTAACCCGACAATATGCGACGGATATTAATTAGTTTTTTAATAACTTAGAATCCCTTACATAAACCTCACACATACCATCAGAATCACAATCACTGTGAACTTATTTGTAAGTAATTCTGTGCACAAAAACTGAAGTAATTTTGTAAAAATGTACATATTACGTTTTTCGCAATGTAAACACACGCTGTGTTTGTTAGTGCGCACGACTGTTATAGGGATGTCATTCACTAAAGCGTTCCAGCACAGTCAAATCTTCCCCTTTATTACAGACAAAACTTTTTAGCTGATAAATAACAACAACCAGCAATCTACTCACAGTACAGTCATTTACTTGACAAATCTGAGAAGTGCGAGATGTCCTGAACACAACAACATGAAGCAAATTCACTCAGGGTTTTAAAGGTTAATATAAGTGAGTGATTATTTCTCACTGTGAACACAGCGCAGAACACAATGCACAACACCAAAATGCGACTTCTGGGATTGACCCTTCTATAGAAGAAGCAGTGGGCAGCTTTTTTGGCAACATCGGGGAGCAGTGCTTGGGAATAGTAGTTTTCTCATGGGTACCTCAATGGTACCTTTACCGGTCCGGGACTTCATCCGGCGACCTTCGGTCATGGGGCCAACCTTCTAATCAACTGTAGCGTGACTGCAATTATATATCTAATTACAACACAACAGCCCCATTAGAGTCAGATCACGTCATGCCCATGGTTGAAAGACCAAAATGAATGAACAGCTTCTTTCAGAGCTAAGCACCAGCCGTACTGCACCCTGTGGTCAGCCGGCAGCTAAAAGCAGAAAGCGTCTTTCTTTCATTCTCATAAGCCTTTTTCTAAACGTCCGCCACACTCTGTCTCCTGCCCTTTACTGCCAATTGAATTAAATCCCAGGCCGGCCAGCTGGCTCTTCCTTTCGCCTTTTATAAATGTAGAGCTCTTCCTCGTCCCTGAGGAGCTCTGCGGTCGCAGTTAAAACACCGTACTCTCGCTAATGCCCGCCTTAGCGCTTCAACTGCCTCTTATTTCCAAAATGTGGCCAAATCCAGCCTGCTGACGAGTGCCATGGAAGCTCCTAAATGGAGCTGCGGTGCTCTGGGGGAACGTTATCGCAGTCACGCGTGGATGAGCAATCTGGAGAAAACTCGTCTTAGAAGAGGCAAAATTGTCATTTGGAATTCAGAGATGCTGCACTGTAAGCCATTGCTGTAAATTTACAGTTCTTTTGCTGCTAATGTTATGTATTTTAATCAAAGTAAAATACTGTACATTTTAATGAAGGCCGAAAGATACAGAGAGGTAAGAAAGATAGAAAGTGTTGCTTCAGAGGGATGTAGGAAAAACAGCATTATATTGTAAAGATTACAGATTTACTGTAAATATCAGTAAATGGGTGGCAACTCAAGTATCACCAACTCGAATACTACCATTACTATACTGTAAATGTAAGTGAATTTTTTAACGTTGTGATTCTCTTCCAAAAATGTTTTTACTTTTCATTTCTGACTTCATAATGGCTTTCATGTCCATTATGCAACAAAAATGCACACTGCACATTACTATACATAAAATGTGATAATATGCACATGTATAGTTACTGTTCATTTTAGGAATTATATTTTATATGTTTACTTTTTTTCTTTCTTGAAACGTATAGCTGCTAATTAATATCTGTTTAAATTTGCACAACCTTTCCATAATACCTGCAGTTATCTCATTATTTATGTCATCTGACCATATATGACCTTTATAGCATTTCAACACATTTCAACTGCATATTGTTTTTGTTTTTTTTATCAATGACTTATAACATTTCCAGTAAATATTACTTTACAAATAGCAATGAAAAATCACTCTTATTTTTATCTCTTTATAAAGACAGCTTCTACTAGCAGGTGCTTCTAATTGCTGTTGAATTGCCCTTATTTTACAATCTTCATTTTCTTGTTTTAAGTGTTTGGTCTACAGACGCAAGAAACATTTGTTGATTAACAAACTCCCAAGTAAAATCTGAATGTTCATCTCATTAATCAAATAACAAGTGGACGATTCTGCTTTAACTTGAGAGTTTATCAAGTCATTATTTGATTAATGAGTTGAACATTCAGCTTTTACTTGGAAGTTTGTACACAGTGCCATGTAGAAGCTGAACGTTCAACTCATTAATCAAATAATCCAATCCAATCCACGGCCTCTTAAATTGAATGTCCACTACTTTGGCAGGCAAACCGATCTCCCCGCGCTGTAAAGTCTGATTACCTCAAAGTTGTAAAGCGTCGTTTTATTACTCATTTGCATTGTTGACTCGGGGATGTCACTGATTGATCACCTGTGGTGACTGTGTGCTGAGCTTCGATCACAGTCATTGGTATTCAGTCATTTTATTGATCGCTTAGAAATGTTGCATCTTGCACTATGATGCAACATTGTACTTTTACCCTTGAAAAATGTAACCAATATTTACAAATTCTTTGACTTTAGGTTTAGAATTAATTTAGCAAAATTAATAATAAGCCTTTAATGTCTTAAATGTGTAGCTATTGGCCACCAATGGTTTTGGTGAATTTGTGTCAGCGTTTATGTGAAAAGAAAGCACATTTTTGTAAAAAAATGTATCACTTGTAAACATACTTGTTGTTAAATAAAATTAAGTTTACTTTGACTTTGACTTGAATTTGGTCATGAACTGACATTTTGTTGTTCACAATTAAAGTTGACATGTGTCATTAATGAGAAAATATGGTTAGTGATAATTGTCATTTCACAAGGTATTGCAGCTGTAACGGCAGGCAGGTGAACCCAAATGCAGAGTTGACAGAACCAGTTCGCAGGCACAGGGGTAAATTGTCAAAAAACCAAAAGTTTATTCAGGCAGAGGTCAATATCGAAATACACAGTCCATGAAGCAAACAAATCCAAATCACCAGTAGCAGAGGGGTAATCCAAAAACTGAAAGCAAGGGTCAAAACGGAGACAGGCAAACACAAGAAACGCTCGGTACGTAGCACAAGGCATAACAATACTTCGCAAAGAACAGTTGGACATGAAGGTCTTTAAATACTGGAAACCGGGCTATGATAGGTTAAAACTCTGGTGACGTAGATCTGGTAAACTGGGGTTGGTGTGAAGATCTGGAACTGGAGTTTGATGAGGCGGACTCCTCCCTTGGTCTGGGCTGGACTCTTACAGCAGCTATACATTTAAGGTGCAACAATATAAAACTTGCAAACTTGGTTACTGTACTTAAGTAGAATTGTCTGGTATCTGAGCTTTACGTGACTATTTATTTTTGTGCCAACACTTAACTTTTACTACATATATTTTTAGCATGAATATCTGTACTTTCTGCTCCTTACATTTTCAAATCAGGCTCGTTACTCCTGTTTGGTTTCATTTAAATGAGGTTTATTAGGGCATTTTGCCACATTTTACCTGTTCCATATCAATAATGTGCACCATTCAGACAACTTGACTGACTGGTTGAGGCTTAAAAACGTAGTAAACACAATCCCATTGCTGTATTGGTGTTTGCACATGACACACAACACGATAGACACGATAAAGTGAGAGAGAGAATAAGAAGCTAAAAGCAGGAGGCAACTCGGTGGGAAATGATGTGGTGATTGCGGTGCAGAAAGAAGCTCAGCTCCACCAAGTTCACTTCAGTTGAGTTGAGTTTATTTCTACAGCGCTCTTTACAGCTCTATAATATTTGTTGTATGATGTGTTGAGGATAGAGGTGATCATCATGTATAATGATGGTAATGATCAATGCAGCTTTATGTATCATGTGGCTTTATTTTTCTCTGCTTGTGCTCTATATAACACTTGGACATGGAGTCCAGTCAGTTTTGCCCTAAAATGCTGGGTTTGTCCTTCACAAGGAAACTTTATACTTGAAGTATGTTTTACAGCCTGTACTTTTCACTTTAATTTGAGTAAAGAAGTCGAGTCAATACTTTTACTAGAGTCTCTTTAAACACATGTATCTATACCTCTACTTGAGTGAAGAATGCATGTACTTTTCACACCTCTGCCGGCATTTTGAACATTTGCCAAGTTTATCTATCTCAAAATGTAATTGCAAGGTAATTATTCCATCATCTTTAATGAAGACAAGCAGTTTGTCACCTTTTTAGTAAAACCTTCTCAAAATGTAGGATTTTTTTTCCTGTAAACATTCTTGATGTTGATCGTCTGGCTTTATGCCAGTACAGTTTTGAAATTTTGCTGTAATTACACGGTAGTAGGACAGAGTCAATCAGTCAGACGTCTACGGCTGTCAGAGCCTCTGCTAAGACATAATGCCTAATGAATTCTCCCAACACCAAGTCAACTGTGCCTAACTAAATTACACCACTCAGCTGCAAAAACACTAAACATGTCTTAATCTTAAGGAAAAAATATGCGTTTGGTGATTATATCTCTATGAATGAGAACTAGCACTGGAATAATATCTGGAAAAAACATGATATATTTTTCTCAAAAAAAATAATAGATCACATTTTTATTAACCTATTAATTCTTTCAAGTACTTTTATTAGGAAACTCTAGCATGACTTTAAAAAATTGTGCAGCTGCATTAAAAAATAAATAATTATAAATCATATAAAACAGTGGATAAAATGAGACTAAAATATGTACCATACTTTTTAAACTTGATATACTGTATATACATGCCTAAATTTATGTATTATTAGAATGTTGAAGAAACTTAATCAAGGAGCAGAATATATTTTTACAAATGATTTTACCTCTACTCGTTAGTCATAGGTTTATTGTAAGATTTCTTAACACAACATAACCGTTATTAACTAATTTCTAATTTTAACCTTTGATTTGCACAGTCTTAGGAACTAAAGAACTTTAAGGAACTCGGCTGGTAGGTTGTTCCAAAAATCTTGGAGAACTAACCACAGATCTATAATCCTATAATCCTACAAAATAATATAATGACTACAAAATAATATAATGACTATAATCCTACAAAATCCCTGACTTTGTGCAAGTGTACCTATAAGAATAGATGCTGGTTTGAAGGCAAAAGTTAGTAACACCAAATATTGATTTGATTTAGATTTTTCTTTTGTTTGCTCACTTTGCATTTTGTAAATTGATAAAAATAAACAATCATTATTTATATTTCTGAAAGCATTCTTTGTATGCATTGGGAATAATTGATAAGCTTTGACAGATGCATTGGTTATATTCTACGGGTGAATACTACAAATGTAATTTAATTTGTTTTCAATACAAATCAATTTTATAATTGTGACACTTTGAAATGTGTTTAAATTTAGTCTTTACAAACACTGTAACAGACTGCTGTAAATGTATTTTTATAACAGTAGTAATTCCAAGGTAGTTTTATTACCATTTTTAAACACATTAAATATACATTGTCAAAGGTATATAAAGGTATTATTACCTCAGAGCCACCGGGTAAAATACTAACATTCACCAGACGCATACTGAAGTAAAAAGCGGAAGTATCTAACTCTGTTTTACAGTTCGAACGTTGAACATTCTACATATGTATTTCTCAGAGGCATACAGTAACTAAGTATATTTACTTGAGTACTGTACTTAAGCAGAGTTTTTGAGTATGTGTACTTCACTTGAGTAGTATTTTATTTGGAAACTTATGACTTCCACTTCACTACATTTTAAAGACAAATACTGTACTTTTACTTCACTATATTTATATCAAGGTTCTCGTTACTCGTTACTTTCAAGTCTGTGGATAAAGTGGATATTTTTCCCTCTTTCCTAAAAGGTGATTGGTTGTTTGGCAGGTGACAGTCTATCAGTAATCAGTAGGTTACATCACGCCTGTAGACTGGAACTAAGAAACCAAGTTCAGACAGTTCTGCTGTTTTCTGTCTTGATTAGAACATTGTTACTGTTGGAAAGTCATGAAGCTAGAGGTGTAGAGCTGGGGTTTAAGCAGGTTGGAATGTTGATTTGATGTTGTGAGCTGCATTTACAGCTATTGCGCTGTCCTCATGATTACCATACACAGATACAGTATGTGTGCACACACTGCCAGAGCTGGGTCAGGACACTACCATGCTGTTTTGTTTGGTGTGTAGTCTTACAATTAATTCATAAAATAAACTAAAGACTGGTTTTCTTCATCAGTTTAAGTTGTTTCATTCTGGAACATTCTACCAACTCCTTATTCTACAGCTTCTACAAGCTAGTCAGAGGCATTAGGTATTGTGGGTGTTGTGGCAATAATGCAACAATGCGGTGAAAGATGTACTTTAATACTTAAGTATTTTTTAAAACATGTACTTCAGTACTTTAACTGAAGGAAAATTTGACTGTACGACTACCACTTGTATTGGAGTAACATTTGACTAGTGGTATCTGTACTTTCACTTAAGGAATGAAGTTAGCTACTTTGTCCACCTCTGGTATTTCTATTACAGAAAAGTTGTAAGCAGTAATATCATTTTACTGATGCATATAGTAATATACAGTATAAATATATGTCAGGATTATACGGTAAATTTACAGTGACTTTTTAAAAGTGTACAGACTGTTTCTAACCGCCTTAAAACACATTTTGTGAGTGTGTCTGTACATACCTTTATCAATGTACATTTGACCTATTTAAAAATGGAATCTTTACTGTATTTCATCATTGACCTTCTTCCCCACGAGCATTAATCCAAAGTCAGTTTAATAAGGGATGCTCTGTGATGCACTGATTTTCATACCGTTAAACCTGAACTCGGTTTCAAAGGTTGAATCTTCCCGCTCCCCACCACTCAAAGAAGCCAGTTCAGAATTCCGCTGCCGGCGCCCAACTTTAATTAAATCAGATTTGGAAATATAACCTTCTGCTCAGCCCCATCTACCGTCTCCCATCTACCTTCTCACGTTGTGACCCCGGGACGTCTGAAGCGCAGTTTAATTTTTAATATTAAGGGGTGGAATAAATCAGACGTGTGTCTGACACTGTGTTCGATACGTTCTGCTCTCATCCCTCCATCTTTTCTATCATCCCTCATATCGATGAGTAAACCTTCCTTCCTTCCTTGCTACTGGAGGACCATAAATCTATTCTTCTTGCTTTATTTATTCGACGAGGCAGTAAACATTCGTCAACATGACTATTCTGCGGCATTAATCAGATTTTAAGTTCAGTTTTATGACCTTACGGCTGTGCAGTTCAGTCTGTCAAATTACGTTGAATTATACACGCAAAGCTGAAGATTATTGCTGACGGAAAAGTGCTGAGAGGAGATATTTCCAAAAAAAAAAAAAAAAAAAAAGAAGAGTTGCATCTGAAATAAGTTGCCATTTTTGACTCCAAGGGTCTCAAACATTCACTAGAAGCAATAAGAAAATTTTAAATCTTGCTTCAGACATTTTTCATGTTTTAAAATAAAAAAATGCAAATAATTAGTAAGCATTAATGCAAAAATTAAAATTAAAGTGAAGTTATTGCATAGTGCTGAGATTCACAATTCAAGCTATAAATGTCTGAGAGTAGAAAGAAAAAGGAAATTTTCACAAACAGAATCTTTAACTCCAAAATATCTGCACAATTCTTTGAATGCTCAATAAAGTTATAATTCTCAATTCAGAAATTTCTCATATTTCTTTTTTATTACTTACTCTCTTTCCAGACATTTAAAATACACATGCATACAATAATTAGTGAGCATTAATGCAAAAAGCAATATGCAAGTAAACTTTTGTCAAGAAAACTTACACACAGACCACAAATAAAAAATAAGACAAACTAAAATAACATTTAAATAATTTAAGCTAATAAGGAGTTCAGACTTTACCTTTACATAGACCTTTGATATTTGCAGTTCAGAAATTCAGGTATTTTCCAGCAACACATTTTTTCTCTAAAAAAAATTGATAAAGAGTCTGATGAGTTCTGGCGATGCATTAAATCCTCCATAAGTTGTTCCCTCGTAGCTAAAGCTCAGTCAAATGAAAAAATACATATATAAAAGTTGTTGCAGCTATATTAAAAAGTCTATAGGGAACTCTTTGGGATCAGAGCTTAGTTGAATAAAGCAGAGAAAAAATCTTGTAGAGACGCATAACTCCAAGGACGTCTCTGGAAGCGAAGCAGGTCTTACTTTCTGACATATTAAAAAAGCACGGAGCAGAGCTGAAATATAAGGTGGAATAAGTCTTCTGCCCACACGTTTGCTTTTTATTTCATAACCCTCTTTCTTTTGTTTGGCTCTGGTGTTATAGCGGAGGACAGGAATGACATATTGATCGTCTTCCCCCTTTTTGCAAAGATCAATGCCTCTTCTATTGCATTGGACAAGAGCTGTCAAGGTGTAAGGCAGAGAAAGCGGTGCAAAGCTTTTATTTTTAATTCAGCGTTAATCTTTTATGCCAAATTATAGATGGTTTTTGTGACAATCACTTTGCGCCTGAGCTGATTAATTCGACTGCATTGGGGCAGTACTGTCCAAAGTGTCCAATGCTCGGAGTGTATATGAACTCTACCAAGTTTGGTTTTGTTTGGATGTTTTTCTGAGAAGATATAGGTTTTAGAGTAATTATGGAATACGCCACCAGCAATCCCGGTCACCGGAGCTGTAGCCTGGGATTGCTTTTTCTCACTCGTTGGTATTGGGACTAGGGGATTATTAGATGCTCCGTTTAGTTTACATTGACTTCCAGGGTCACGTTTGCCTCTTGAGCACTCATTTGGGAGGATTTCCTTCACCTGAATTCTGTGCTATTGAGGCTAGCTCGGTCTGGAGATTGTTGTCCGGTCACCATTACGCTACGTCTGTTTCAGAGAGTTTTGCCATCCGCAGTGGTTAGCGCTGCTGCTTTACAGCAAGAAGGTCCTGGGTCCGATCACCCGGTCGGCTGTAGGGCCTTTCTGTATGGTGGCTTTCTGTGTGAAGCCTTGCGCCCGTAGTTGCGCCCCCATTGACCCCAGTTGGGATTAAGTGGTTCGAATAATGAATGAATTCGTTATAAACGCTACGCTACCCGGAAGCAGAGCTCCTGAAGACTTGCAGCCCAGAGAAGCTCTGGAACTGATTTGGTTTTGCTTTTGCTTCATGGACGTAGGGTGCAAGACGCAGGCTGGAGCTTTGGTCATACCGTGTGTTTACGTCTGACCTACAGTGCTTAGTGAACTTCAGTTTGATAAGTGAACCTAAGCTTGGTGCTGTGTGATTGTTGTTTTGTTTGGATATTTGCATCCTCTACATCCTGCATCCTCTCTCACAAAGGGTTACCTGGAGAACATGACAGCTAAAAAGAGTATGCAATCTTACAACTCAACCTTGACACATATTTTCCATACATCACTTAAAAAAGAATTTTCAGCTCTGGAAAAAAGTCATGCCAGAAACTCTTTTGAGGACACAAAAACATCTCATTTTCACCTCTTCTTTTCATGCAAAAACATTTTATGGGCACTTACAAACATCCTGAGAACCCATAAATCTCACGTTTTTGTTATTTTCACACTTGTTCTTTAGTCGTTGACATTTTAGGGGTTTTATTGCTTGGCCTGGAAACATTTTTCTTCATTTTTCTGAGGTTAACTTTGCTGGCACGTATGATAAAGTTAGTCTATCTCAGCCAGTCAGAATGAATCAACACAATGTACAAATTGAATGAAAATGCTTTAAATGTCAAAACATAGCTTCAGGTTTTCATGAATTATCGCCATCTGGGCGGTTTAATGAAAATGTTAAGAAAGGCAGCGGAGAAGGCCAAGGCCAAAGCCAGATATCTTTAAATCACATCAGCGTCGTTCAACATTGCTAATAAACATGGTTTTAGCTGTCTCGTTAATTATTTGCTGTGAATTAACCGACCGATCACGCTTCAAGGTCCAAAGCTGTGAATATGCCAGAGGCGTTTAGACTGAACTTTCGCTTGAATTTAATAAAGCTACATGACGTGACATATGAAGCCGTTTGCAAAATGTTTCTTGTTTTCCAGCCCTTGAGACTTTCCACTCTGTTGCTGCTTGCTACTGAAACCTGCACGGCCCGAGGAAGTTACATGTCCAAGAAATAAAAAATCACCAAAAATCGAGTGTAAATTCCATAGTGCCTGCGGTTCCTGACACGTTTTGGACTTTTTCAGGTCCTCAGGGAGCAAACGCTGCCCAAGCCGACCTCCAGAGGAGCGTGAAGAGAAGCCCAGAGCTTTCAAATTCCCTTTACAGAAGAAATAAATCCAACTGAGCACAAGCAGGAAGACTAAATGCCCCATTTTCTGGGCAGGTTCAACCGGTCACCGTGGCAACAGGGCTGCAATTAAAGATTATTTTGTAAGTCTACTAATATGTTAATTATTTTTTTAAAAATAAATTATAACAACTAGTTATTAAATCTCTTTCTTGATTTTGTCTTATGTCTTTTTGAAGGTACCACTTGAGGACGGACCTTGCTCAGGAGCACCTCAGTGGTAGCTTTAGGGCCTGTGTCCACCAAACGAGTTTTTTTCCGCGGAGAGCGCTGAAAACCTCACTTCCAGATCACTTTCTCTGCGCTTTCTCTCAGCGCTCGTTGTTGCTAAGTTACAAAAAGCGACAACTGGCACTTCTGCGTCCCTTCCTATTTCAACGTGTTTCTTTGAGATCGCTAATTTAGTCGACAAGATGGAGAGAAATTGCATCTCAGCATTAGTGGCAGAGTTTGAAATAGATTCTTACATGTCTTCGAGACGAGATTGAGTGGAAAAAAAGTGTCACAGGTCCAACTGCTTAACCGTTACGCTACCAAATACATCCTGATTCTCTCGCATAGCACCTCGGTTGGACACAGGAATCTGAGGAATCCATGCAAAGCTTTCTTTAATGAATAAACTGAACCAACAAAGCAAGGAAATTTGGATCAAAAGGACTAAGCAGGGACAGGTTAAACAGATAAGGGATGTTCAACTGACCACACTTGGAGCAGGACAGAGGGAAATGACTGACATATCGCACAAGACAAACTCAGGACAGAACAGGGGTGCCCTCCAGTGGCCATTTGGAGAAAAGTCTGTTGTTGCTGTTTCTTATGCACTCAAGACAAACTGTATGTTGGTTTTTCATCTTTCCACTAATAAAATTGTTTGTGTTTTAAAATATATGAACATTAAAGTCTAATTTTGGAGAGTGTGTTTTATCTCAGTTCCCAGTTTAAAGCAGCAGTAGCAGTAGCAGCAGCAGCGGGAGTCATGCTGAGGAAGATGATTTACTCAAATTTAAATTTTATTCCCGCTTTTAAAGGCCTCGTAGGGAACAGTCAGCATAAATCCTGAGGACGGACAGTTTGGCGGTGGAGGATTATTACTGCTGTTTAATTGCATGTTTATTTCTAATCCAGCTCGGCATAATGGCTCGTAATTAGAACGCCAGAGACGACACAGTTTGTTTGTTTGTTTCTGAAGTTAATATTTGGCAAGATGATATTTGACGGGCAACTATCGACCGGGGAACGCTCGTCACCGAGTCGCTCTGTATTTAATTAACCATCTCATCACAATTCATTCTGCTTTTGTTTTTTGTTATTGTTTCTGAGCCAGCGTTGAGCACACATTTAGACTTTATATCAAAGATAAGACACGATAAAGAGGTTTATAAAGGTGTGCGTTAATGATCTCTCTCTCTCTCTCTTTGTCTATCTTTGTGTCTGTATATGTCCTCTTCTTTCTATCTATCCTTTTCTTCATCCTTCTTTTCTCCATCCTCCAATCTCACTGTGTCTCTTTTTTCTTTCTTCTCTCTCTGGAATCAATATAAGTAACAGCTGCTGCATTGTCTGCACTCGTCCTCCTCCTCTTCATCTTCCTCTCCCTCCCTCTAGTTCTCTCTGTCCTCCTCCTCTCTCTCTATCACTCCTTTTTTTCTCTCTCCCTCTCTCTCCCTCTCTCTTTCCCATCTCTGTCTCTTTCCTCTTCCTTCTTCTCTCTCCTCTCTCTCTCACACTCTTTCTGTCTATTTTTTTCATCTATCTCCTTTTCTTTCTGCATTTTTTTCTTCATCCTCCATTTCTCTCTCTTTCCAATCTCTCCGTCTCCTTTCTTTCTTTCTTTCTTTCTTCCTTCTTCTTCTTCTTCTTCTTCTTCTTCTTCTTCTTCTCTCTCTCTCTCTCTATCTATCTGGAATCAATATTGGTGACAGCCGCTGCACTGTCCTCACTCGTCCTCCCTCTTCTTCTCCTCCTCCTCCTCCTCTTCCTCCTTCTCTTTCACACGCACCTTTATCAAGGTCATCGAACACAGACACGTGTTCCTCCGTCACAGCACCGTCTCCCACGCAACAGAGCACTGCGGCATGATGGCGCCAACCCCTGGATGATGGTGGAACTGCAGCAATGGCGAAAAAATTAAGAAGAAAGAAATAAAAGCAACCACATAAGACTGCCACGAGTAATAATAAAATAGAAAAGTTGATAGCCAGGAATAAAAGTTAAACGTTAAATAAATAAATAAATAAATAAATAAATAAATAAATAAATAAATAAAGAAAGAAAGAAAGAAAGAAAGAAAAAGGAACTATATATACACCAAAGCAAAAACAAAAACCTCTACAGGAAAATATCTCTATGAATATTATACAATTCCCAGGGGGAAGATAATAAACATAAATAAATAGAAAAATTAATTAATAAAAGGGATTATATACACCAAGAGAAACAGAGATGAAGTAAGTACTGTATATGATGGCAAGAAAGTAATATAATAATATATTAAAAAATATCATAACATTCCCAGGAATAAAATAAATTTAAAAATAATTAAATGAACATGAAACATATACAATTTATAGGGAAGAAAATCGAATGGTATACAATTCCCCGGAGAAAAATAAGACAGAAATTTCCCAGGAAAAATGAATTGTATACCATTTTCAAGGGGGAAAAAAATAATAATAATTATATACAAATATCATGGCATAAACATTTATAATAAGAAAAGGTAACAATGTCCAGGAAAAATACAAAGGAAAGGGAATTTACAGAAGTCACTGGAAATAAAAACAACTAAAGAAAAGGCATTGATTTTGGCTTCTTGTCAAAGTAACTACTATGAAAAATAATACTGAGCCTGATTTGTAAAATTAAATTACTTTAAAAGTATGTACTCTACAAGGAAACAATCAGTAATAAAACAGAAGAAATCCAACAACAACCTTCCAGTAGAAATACAACATTTTTACAGTTTTTCATGATTCATTCATCTGTCACGGTGCGACACCTGACAGCAACATGCGACAAAACGTTTTGTCAGCGCACACCAGCACCTCGCCGAAGCGCTATTTCGCCGCGGTTCGAAAAATAGACACCTTAGGTTTGTGTCTGACCTAATGAGTCATCCGCCTTTGTTTCTGGGAAATATATCTGCAAGAAAAGGAAGAGGACACCCACTGCAGATCAACACGCATCTGCTCGTTAGAGATAACAGCTTTACGACCCGCGGGATACCAGTCAGACCACTGTAATTTTATCCAGCTGGAAAATTATATCCAGTGATTCCCAAACCCGGGATCGGGTCGTGCCTTGATACAGTATCAAGGCAAGATTTGACGTTGGGAAACACAGTCTGGAATCTTTTCAGCTACTAAAAATAGCTAAGCTACAGCTAAGCTGCTCTGTTAATACAGTATCTACGCTACAGAGAAAAAGTAACTAGCTACCTACAAGCTGTTTCATCCAGTAATACATAATATTTGTGCTGTACAATACTCTTTAAAATGTAACATCTAAACTAAGGTTTCTAAGGCTTTTGGGGTTAGAGTTTATTTTGTTGTACTATAATTATAGGCAGTTCTCAATTACAGCTGATTTCATCTGAAGTCCATCTGGTAGCTGAAGAGCAGCAAGCAGATGAGCAAGTATGGTAGCCAATCAAGTGCCACTTCTGCCATTCAGAAACATCAGCTATTTGAAAAAAAATGTCTTTATAAAGAGAGAAAAAAACAGTATAAATTTTTGAAACAATGTGGCATTTTGCTGTGCTATATTACTATTGTAAAAACAAAAATATTGCTACTGAAAAACATAGTTAAGTTAGTGGCTTCACTCATTTTAACTTTGTTTGTTTCTTTCTGAAATAATATCGCTATATGTCACTGTGACGACCCAGAGTAACCTGCTGTGGTCTTGTTCATTGACTACAAGTCTTTTCTTCTCTGTTTTAAATTGAGGAATCGTTTCAGAAGGCACTTATGACAGGCGCTAGATCAGTATGCAGCTGGCTGCTCCGACGGTCTCGGCTAAGCTCCGTCCCTCCAGGTCACTTAGCTAAATTGTCAAGCACAAGCCAGATTCTGACACCGCCAGATGTAGCTGTACCAGATCTTGTTGATCATCTTCTGCTGTGAAGTCTGCAGAGTCCTCACATCTAGACCGCACAAATGGCCTACGTAACCTGACCCACATTTGAAGCTAGAATTTGATATTTTTAAATGAGTTTTGTGATTTTACAATAGATCGGGATTAGTTTCATGGGGAGCGGGTTACCTGTCATAATATTTTTCCTCATTTTGATATTAGTATTTTATATTATGAGTGAGATAATGAGCTGATAGAATTGTCAAACGTATGATAGTAATAATTATTATTATCGTACATATTTACTAGTAGTGGTGGTGGTAGTAAAAGTCATAGCGGACATTGTTGTTATCAGGCGTACAGTGGAAGTAGTACTAACAAATAGTAAGCGTTAATAGTAGTAGAAGTAGTATTGCTCCAAGTAGCAGTAGTATTATTGGTGATGGCAGTAACACAATTGTTATAATTCGTAGTAGTAGTGATAACAGTAGTGGTTGAAGCAGCAGTTGTAGTAGTGGTGTTAGTAGTAGTAGTAGTGTTAGTAGTACTGGTCATAGTACTGGTAGTATTATTGATAGTAGCACTATGGGTTGCAAATAGTGGCAATTAGAAGAAGTAGTAGTAATAGTAGTAGTATCAGCAGTGCTAGTTTTAGTAATAGTGGTATTAGTAGATGTAGGTGAGTTACCAATGGTAGTATTACTATAGTAATAGTACTTACTACCAGTGGTAGTAATAGTAGTGTAGCACTTGTTCTGAATGCACTTCGTTCAGAATATTAAAATGCACTTGAATTCACTTGCTTTATGAGAGAAGATATTTAATTGTATAATATTTCAGTTATCTTAAGTTTTTAGGTTATTCAGAGTGGGGCCAAGCAAAATATTTTATTTCAAATTTTATTTATATTGTGCATTGTTTGAATGCTAAATAAATATTTTCATAGTTTTGGTAACAGATTTATTCTTGATTCATGAATATTAATTTATGCAATTGCAATGCTTAATTTAGTGAGGTAAGTGGTCATCACGTTCCAGCCAACGGCAATATTACAAAAATTGGTATAATACCTTTATTTCGTCTTTCAGTTTCGTTTTTCGTCATGTTTCTCATTTTTGGTTTCTGCTTCGCCAAAAATGTTATAGTAACAGCAATGGTAAGGGCAGGGGCTGTAGTAGTAGTAGTAGGAATAGTAGTAATGTTAGTAGGAGTATCAGTGGATGTGGTTGTTGATGTAGTAGTAGTAGTAGTAGTAGTGTTAATAGTAGCATCATTGTTAGTAGTATTAATAGCAGTAGAAGCACTGTTGATCCTTGTAGAGCAGCAAATATTACATCATATTCAAGCATAAGAAGCTTTTTAATACGGTCGTTAAAAATATGCATTGATTTTCCCAAGACTGTACTGCAGCAGATGGTGTGTTACCCGGACATCAGATGTGTCATGCTGTCGAGTTTTACATGAACACAGACACGTATGATGCAGAGGAGTCGCATGCAAAGTTCTGCAGGGAAGTCTGTAATTTATTTATTTATTTGTTTATTTGATATTATAACTTCACTTTTAAATTCTTTTAACCAGCAGATGAAGAGCTTCCAGCTTCCAGGCTTAAAACTGCAGCGAGAATTGTGGGAATAAATCATACTTTGGTTAAAATAGGTTTTTCCACTCGAATATCACTCTCTGATCTTACCATCAACAAAGCAGTCAAAAGTTGCACACTTCATAATAACGTCCCTCTGAGTGTGGAATCAAAATTGCCCAGAGTGCAATAAAATCCCATTATGGTTTTATTTCTTCATTGCTATTATTTTTCCAATGCAAAAATGAATGAATTCATTGATTAAAAGTGCTTCTTGAGAGTTGAATGCGTGCAGTAATTTTCTGGCAAAATTTCCTTTTTTAAAATCTATATTGAAACAGTCAGTGCAATATAATGGAAAAATAATGCATTACAATGGATGTCATTAGCAGCGTTCTTCAATGAAGTCATTGTTGCATCCTTGATTATGTCTTTTGAAAAATATGAGCACATTTTCTGACACCTAGAGATGTGGAAGCATCAAATATTTTGTGCCTAGACATCTTTTGTTGCTCATTTTCTCTTATTACAAATTCCCCAAAGTCTAAAAGTGATTAATACTACTCATGAATATAAAAATTTCCCTTGCTCTCAAAAATACTGATTGCTTAATCATGTTTTCATTTGTTTGTCCCAGTAAAAATCACTCTGCTATATCATAATAATGATTTTTTACACATGATATATCATTTCTGTTGAGAAATTGTTAAAAAGTTGTTGGATAAAAACATTAGTGTCACAAACACAAAGTTATACATTAACATCACATCAACATCTCTTTGTCCCAGACCCGTACTGGTCTCACAAGCAATATATCATCCCCAAGCACTGCCTGCAAGTGATCGTAAATTCTCCAGTTCTAGTCCCAGACCAGTAAAGGTACCACTGGTACTCATAGCAAGACACCATCCCCAAGCAGTGCACCCAGTGATCGTAAGTTCGCCAGTTCAGGTCCCAGACCGGTAAAGGTAGCTTATACTAAAAGCTATACATCTGCTTAAGTCATGCTGGATTTTAGGTAGAGTATATAGATATTTTGGACCATGAAAGAATATACCATTAACTCCCTTATCCCAAATATTAACCAACCAATAACCTTTTTTAATGAGCTGAAACAGATGATAATACATGAATTGGAACTGGGTTAACATCTTTATTTTCTACTTTCCTGGTTTTAAAAGCAACAAGTCGAAACCTGACACAATCTAGAATGCAGTTTAGTTGCATGTTATCATCCCTTGTTGTCCCGTGAAAGTAACAGTGTCGTGAATATGGCACCGATTGCTGTTTTCCAAGACTGTGTAAATGTGTTAGGACGACAGGTCTGGCCTTTAGATCCAGGTTTATCTCCGAGACTATAACCCTGCACAGCTGTCGCACTAATACACGTAAATGTCAAAATTAAGGCCTGTGGATGATCCTACTCTTTTCCTCGCTTTAGGGAGACTATATCTAGAAGAAGAATCACATATCATTAACAGCAAAAATGCAATTTCCAGCAATATTGAGTTGCCGTGGTGAATATTGACTGAGAGTTTAAATTTTAGAAAGAAGTTGGTTACTGAATGCGCCTTATATGCGATAGAAACAGAAAAGGATGCTGGACATGGTGAAAGTATGAAGTGAACGTGCTACTGAGATATGTGAAAATAATTGTAAAACAATAGTTTGAATTTGGATAAACATGTGAAATACATCAATGTAATCCATTCACACAATCCAGTAGTTCCAAAACTAGTCCCAGACCAGTAAAGGTGCCACTAAGGTACTTGTGAGCAAGATACCATCCCCAAGCACTGTTCCTAGTGATCAAGGTCAATGTCTGCCACAGACCAGTAAAGTATCACTAAGGCACTCATGAGAAAGGCACTGACCTAGTTCAAGTTTTCGACTGGTAGTGGTACCGCTCAGGTACTCACAAGCAAGATACCATCCTCAAGCACTGCTCCCCAGTGATTAGAAGGTTGCCAGTTCAAGTCCCGAACTAGTAAAGATACCCAATATGTACCCATGAGCAAGGTACTGACCTCAACCACTTCTGCCAGTGATTGGAAGATTGCCATATCAAGTCCTAGACCAGTAGAGGTACCACTGAGGTACTAATGAGCAAGGTACCAACACAGTTCAAGTTCTGGACTGGTAATGGTACCACTGAGGTACTCATAAGCGAGATACCGTCCCCAAGCACGCTTCTCCAGGGATCAGAAGGTCGGTGGTGTGGCGTCCCTGACCCGCTAAAGGCGCTCACTATGTTTCATGAGCAAGGCGTACCAACGAGTTCGTTCTGACTGGTAAAGGTACCACTGATCAGGTGATCGGGAAGGTTGCCGTTCCAAGTCCCAGACCGGGAAAGGCAAAAACAATGTACTTGTGAGCAAGATACCGTCCCTAAGCACTGCTCCCAGTGAATAGAAGGTCACCAGTTCAAGTCCAGTCCACTGTGTGCTGTGCTGTGGTGTGTTCACAATGACAAATAATCACGGACTTAAATTGAGGTTAATTTAAATTTCTCTGTGAAACTAAGTTGAATATTTGAAAAATAGAATGTAAAAGCATAATACTTTCAGGACATATGATGAGAGCTGAGATCTATGTCCAGGAGAACCATCTTATCCACGGCGTAATAAGGTCATTGCAACGCTGGAATGTGAGAGTCTTTTATTATTTTATTTTCTCACTGAAACAGTGAGAGGAAAAAGGATTGAAGTCGATGTAAGTCTATATGTGGGGGGGAAATATAGATCGCTCCACATTCTTTCAGCCAGCGTATACATTCTTCATCTCTCCACGTTCACTGTGATCATCTTTTAACGTGTTTTAAGCCGTGGGAGTCGGAGAGAATACGAAACACGCTGTTCAAAGGGGAAACAGAGGCTCCTCATGTGAATAAACGGATATCACCCAGGATATTCTTCTTTCAGTCAGTAACTCAAAAACTCTCTATCTCTCACAAACTTTCCACTCAGGTTCAGCACGCGCGAATCACACCTCTAGACTCTGAGATGAGGCAAAAATGAGGCAAAATCTCCCACACTGCACTCCCATAGTGAAGACTTTTACTTTGTTTTCTACGGAGGAGGCTTTGCAAATCCTTCCATCCGGTTAGCACCTGAAGTCTATTTACACCATGAGAACAAAACTAAGATTGGACGCATGAGTATGACCAGTTCGTTTTATTAAATTAAAACCACTTTTTTTCCAACATCAAAAAAACTAAAACATTTCCTATTTTGTTCTATGTATGAATGCGGTGTTGGTACACTGTGGTAAAGGAAGACGTTGTTAGAAGAGCGACCTGCAGGTGAGGAAACCCAGGTCTATAAGACACACCTGATCACCTACTACGCCTGGCTAGATGTTACTCACCCGGACTCCTACAGTACACTGGAAATGTGTGTTGACATACTTTTTGGGAGAGTAGTAACAGTAGAGAGTTGATACATTATTGCCCAGATCAGAAGGTCACTGCTGAAGTTCTCTGGACCAAGAAAGGTACCACTTCGTGAAAGGAAGATATTTCGTCTCACGCCCACTGCCTTCATGAATGGGTCAAATGCAGAGGTCACACTTCGGTATGTACTAGTTTTAATTAGAGATGATACAATAATAATACAATAATAATACACACACTTAACATTTTTTCCATTTCAGGTGCAAAGTTGGTACACCAGTCATGCCTGCGCTCTTGATGGCAGCTTGAGGAGATGGTATGGAATATAAATGTGAGCCATATGGAGTTCCCTCGGGATCAAGTAGGGGAACAAGTGTTCTAACACACACCTCACACACACACACACATTCTCACACACACATTCACACACACACCCACACACATGGCTGCATATGTGTAAAGACCTCTGCCTGCACCAGCAGAGGTACCAGCCTGGGACAGGTGTTCAAGATCCTGCCTCATCACCTGCCTCCTGTGATATCACATCGTACAGCCTGGGGCCAGTCCTGCTGTTACAGACCACACACACACACACACACACGTTGAATATGCAGGACAGGGCTGTGTGTGTTTCCTGCTGTCAAACATTAGAAATCTTTACTGAAGCGTATAATCTTCTTCTCTTTTAAAAAAGGACTATAATACTAACTATATAAATGTCAGGGTGACACATTACAGTTAACTGGATAAATGGTGGTTTTAGATGCTGAGCTAACACTCTGACATCATTAGCATGTGGATGCTAATTGACCCGTTTTACACTTCAGCTCATTTTAATTGCAGATGTAATTGTGCATGCATGGTTCACACACGCAGTCGCAGACCACACGCACAACAGCGCCTAAATGCCCCGCTTCAAATGCCCCACGCTAAATGCTCACCAAATGCCCCACGCCTAAATGCCCCCACTCAAATGCCCTGCCTCCAAATGCCCCGCCCAAATGCCCACCAAATGCCCCGCCTCCAAATGCCCACCGCCTAAATGCCCCACCTCCAAATGCCTGTTTCCAAATGCTCTATGCTCTAAATGCCTCGGCCAATGCCTAAATGCCCCCTGCTCTAAATGTTCTGCCCACGCCTAAATGCCCGCCTAAATGCCCCACCTCCAAATGACCACGCCTAAATGTCTCATTTAAATGCCTCCGCCTTCAAATGCCTCGCTTCCAAATGCCTCATGAATGTCAGCCTAAAATGACCCCATAGTTCAAGTACAGACAAATGAGCACAAGATCTACATCAGAACTACCTAATCACTTGCTGTAAAATCATTTCTGAATACAACAGTAAAGAATTTGAGAAAATTGAGTGTTTTGAAATAAAGTAAAATAAAATGCATTACATATATATATATTATTATTATTATTATTATTATTAGCAAAAATGAATAGCAATTGTTAGGAGTTTCATTTTGCGTGAATGTTTAGATTTTAATGTTTTGTAGTTGTTTAAGGTAGCAGTAGATGCTTTGGAATCTTCCACATCCTTCATGCACAGTGCCACGTAATAGAACTTCTTTAGGACACGTGATGGCACATGTACCCACACGCAACAATAGAAGTAACACGCTACTATCAGAACCTGGAAGGTCGATGATGTAATCAGAAGGCATTTAGTTTCAACATTGAATGTGAAGGAGCAAGAGCCCAGAGCGCCACAGTTTTGACCGCCACGCAACGCCAATGCAAGTATTTTTTAGTCTTAGGGATTCATTTCTTGTCTGTAAAACCTTGAACAGTAGTAAAGAAAGACACGGTATCAACCCAAGACTGACTTTGTACCATTAAAAGACAACTCAAGAGTTTTAAGTAAATGAGAAAGCAAGGATTTGTTTCACAATAGTCAAAAACTAGCTAATAAAACTGCTCGTCAAAACTGCCCGGTATCTTTCCATCATCGAACGGAACCACCAGCGGTAAGGGCAAGAAAGAACTTACGGAGGAATCTCATGACAGCAGCTGCTTTCCAAGAGGTCCGAGAAGGTCCGAAAAGGAGGTCCAAAGAGGATCCGAAGAATGAGGGGTCCAAAGAAGTCCGGTTAGGTCAGAAAGTTTCTACTAGTCAGCCTGACAAACTGGTTGCCGCCAATCCAAGACCCGAAGAAAGTAGAAAGTAAATGTTCACTGAGTTTCCAGTTTAGTGAAGAAGTTACTGGGTTATAAAACGATTCAATATTAAGAAAACTTTTTTCACATGTAGAATAGTTGAAAGAGCGTTGTGTAACGTTAGAGAAACGCCACGGGCAAAAAGGAGAATCGCTAAGCCAGAAATGGAGGCAGAGACTTGTGGATGCCAGGTATCAGGAGAGACGCCAGAGACCCAATAGCACCTAATGAGAAAAAAGTTAAAAGAATAATAAAGAGGGGGAAGTTGTCATATCTAAAAAGAGAGAAAGACACCCAGAAGTAATCTGATGCAAGATGAACACAATACTGACATTAGAGAAAGCTTAATTAAAGTTCAAAAGACACTTAGATGAATACATACATCGCTACTGAAGAGCTAGAAGCCAAGTTGATGATGAAGATGAGATACAGGAAGATCGAGAAAATATTTGTGAGGGCAGACAGACAGGACCAAAGTTAGAAATTCATGTTGTGCGCGAAGAATGGATTGTCCACAAAAGAAGAGAGGATCTCAGAAGAAGAAGAAGAAGAAGCTGGCTCCTCAGATAGCTGCTTAATGTTAGTTCTGTTAAAAGTCATAAAAGTTATAAAGCCACTCACAAACAAGCAGTCAGTGGGCAAAGTCGCACATCTAGTATTAGTCGGTGCCAGAATGAGGCCAAGCAGAACACGAGCAACAAAGAAGCTAAAAGGTATTTATTATTCAGAGGAAATAGACTTGGAACAGGAAGAAGCCTGGATTGAGGCTACAGAACGCAGGAAGAAGCTAGTATGAAGGCAGAAGAAGCTCATTGAAGGGCAGAAAAGGAATAGCAGGAGGCTCGTGATAAGAGTTTTGCATGAGCAATTGCAAATGCAGTCGAGATTGCCGGTATCAGTGGGCTAGATTAAAGGTCTATAGAGGTGAGGAGTAACATGAGTCAGCCAGATCCACTCCTCAGAACCATCTAGAATCAAACCAAAACCTTTTAGCTAGCATAAAAAGAACAAATTGATAACAGCGAAGTGTTGGAACTCTCAACAAGGTTCAAATCAAGTTCACAATTGCAAACTTCCTTAGACATACAATCTAGTTTTGAACCTAACAATTAGTGTCTGAAGCCAACTGTAGACAGCCTAAGTTTAAGCCGGGCAAGGAAATTCAGCAGCCAGATTCCACTGTGCCTCTGTATCACATCCTGCAACGCCAGACTGAAGTGTATGAGCTGCCAGGAACAACACCACTGAGAGAGATGCTCATCAAACGAACAAAAGTCTGACTCAATCCGCCTGGTAGAGAGAAATCTGTGCTACAGGAGGACTCTTAGGTACAGATCTTCATAAAAGCATTTTGAACATCATTATAGAGAGTAAACCAATGATCGACAAGACTCCATTTAATTCTATATTTTCTGACCTCTTACTAACACACATGGACAATTTGATGAGACACTAAAAGTGACTGGGGTACAAAAGAAATATGAGACATCAATTAGTTTTCAATTTAGAATTTCATTATTGTGCTCCTAAAAAGACTACCCATAATATTTTTCACAAACATATGGGTCAGAGTAAAATGAATCTTTTGGTTTTTTAATGGTTTGTGGCTTCATATCAAGTTAAACAATCACTTTGTTGCACATTTAATTCAGAATACAACAGTGAAATAATTTTGAAAATCAGTTGCAAAATGTTTCTTGAATCCTATTGTCCATTGTATTCAACTGTGATGTCTAACAGGAAATTCAGCATGAAAACCTCATATTCAAGATGACTGAGTCACGATAACCGCTGAGTGCTGCGAGTCAGGAAAACTGGCCTTTCCAAAAATACCTGCATTATCGGGGCTCAAGTTGAATGCTAAAGGCGCATCGTTCAGCACACGCAGCATAACGCCTGCAATGGAGGGTCAGACAAAAAACTAGGCGGAAGAGAAAAATTGATCACCATGGAGTCCCAGCAGTTTGCAATCTCCAAGAAAGATGACATTCATACCATCAATATATTTATCATGTACCATCACTAAAAAGTTTGTTTAATAATCAACCATTTAAAACATGTTTTAGATATGCAGAAAACCCAACATAAGTCTTAGTTACATCTTTGACCCTGACTGATGATTAAATCTTTATATGATTTTAATCCAGAGAAAACATTAACAGAAAACAAGATCAATTCATTTACAGCATATTTTTAAAAACAGTATTTAACTTGTTTGTACTTATTATTTACGTACACACTCCATTTATATAAACATGTTATATATATATATATATATATATATATATATATATATGTATGCTTATACATATAGACAGCTATATAGACATAGATGTAGATAGATAGATAAATATAGATATATGTTAGTATAAAATAAAAATATTCTTGACATGTAGTCATGCTAGATTTTGCAATATAGCATTCAAATTTTAACTTCTATAATATACCGCTGGCCCTATACATGCACTTCAGAATTTGTTTTTGCATTTCTGCTCTTACTCTCTTTTTATATATATATATATATATATATATATATATATATATATATATATGTATATATATATATATTTTTTTTTTCATGCAGCATCACAATCTCACTCTGTTAATAATCTGCCAACGAATTGTTAGTGAACACCATTTGCAAATATTGATTTCCTGATCCTGCACTTGCTGCAAATCAAAAATCTGACATATAACAAATTAATGAGCATTAAGGCGTTGGCGTCCTGAAACAATGCTCAGTTGTTTGTAGTTAAAATTGTGTTGACTCCACAGTTCATGCAGAATGAGTGAAGATAATTAATTTACATACACTTAAATATGATTACTGTTGATAGTACAGCTCTAACACATATATTAATGAAACAGCAATATTCTCATAAGAATGAATTTTCAACTGGAGCTTGAACTCAACAAAATTATAGTCAAATTATTAGATGTAAGTGTACCGTTCCTGAGCTGATTTACTTCATAAGTAACCTTGTGAAATATAAATACACTAATAAAGGATTTTACTAAACCAATTTTACCAGTAAGCTAATAACACATAAGGACATGTATGATGTATTTTAGACCTGTTGTGCTATTTATAAATCACTGTAGAATTTCATATTTTAAATTTACATTAGATATTAAGATAGTTAAGACATGTAAACTGTATAACACATTTGTTAACCCAATAAGGTAATGTTTTACACAAACATGCATTGCAAAAAAAGCTTGCGTAAGAATGCTCTTTAGCGTTGGTAAATTTTATGTGTTACCTAAGAACAGATAAGAAAACATTGTCCATTTTTTTCAAAAAAATATTGTTTTATGGATGTTCAGATAATTTATAATTGTTTTCATTTAACTTAACATATTGATTTTTTGTAGCTGTGTGGTCTGTACATGGTGATGGAGCAGAGGAGGAAGTGGGCGGAGCCTCTCGCAGTCCTTTGGTCTCGCCCACCGGAGGGGGCATGTCAGACAGACTGGGAGGCGGGCCTTTGGTCTCCATCAATAAGCAGGAAAAGGTGCGCTGGGAAAACAAAAAAACCCGAATATTTTTAGTATGATATCGGCAACAGAGTTACACAATATTTGCTGTATTTTTGCAGCGAGCATACTGGCTGTGATATTTATACTAAAATAATGTAAGCGTTTGATATTTACAGTAAAACTGTACTGTCTATATTTTTTACTTCTCACTCAGGACAATACATGAATTCAAAATAAAATAATAAAACAAAGAAAAATAGCCCTTTAAAGTAGCACAATAGAGTAGGTAGCAGTAGTTAAGTAGTGAGTAGAAAAATACAGCACAATTCTGTAAGGAAATAACTGTACACTCACAGCAATTGCTAACAGTCAGACGCAGATTAACGCACAGGCGACCCCTTCCAGGGACCCCCACGTGTGCCAGCCGGCCAGGGGGCCCCCGACTGGCCAGTAACAATATCAAGATATGGGGCGTGGAGCTAACAGAAAATGTAGCCTAGGGGCCCACGTACACCTTAATCTGCCCCTGGTGACACTGTGTGACATTGAGAAAGAAGGTCCAAATCAAACACACCATCACAATGTCTGTGTCTTTCTGCAACATCTTCAGGATGACTTATGGTCATGTGACAGCTCCTGCTCGTCCTCCGACAGCGAAGAGGACGATGGCAAAGTCAGGAGAAAGAAAAAGAAGAAGAAAGTGAAAAAGAAGAGCAAGGTGACGAGAACACGCCCATTGCTACACATGTTTTATTCATCTGGCCGTCGTTTCACTTCCATAATGCATAACACTCCTCAGTTTAGAAAAGCTAAGAGGCTCGATGTAAAGCTGAAGGAAAGTCGGAGTATCCGCCCGTCACGTCAGAGTTAATGTGCATATATGACATTTTACATGCGTATGTAATATATATATTTCAGCATCGTTGAAGGTTCTGACGTGAGAAATCGTGTTTGGTGTCATCAGCTGTCACGGAATGCAGATTTTACTACGATCAGCTTAATGTATTCCATTCATTCAGGATGAAGAGTCAAACTTTGAAATATGGCCGAGAGGCAAATACGCTTTCTCACACACACTTGCACACAAACACGCACACAGACACAGACACACTTGAACACACACACACACACACACACACCCATGTACTTATATAGTAGTGAGGACCTCCATTGGCTTCTATGTTACTGTATGTAAATAATACTACAGCTAACCCTAAACATAACCCTAACCATAAACTCAGAAACCAAAAGCTAATCTTTCTACACTTTTAGTTTTGCAAATAAACTTGTATTTGTTTTGTAAAAGCAGTTTAAAGAAGTGAGGACCACTAAAAAAGTCCTCATCTTTGTGAGGTCCTTCCATAGACTCCCATAATGACTGCATGTATATAATTTTACACCTACACCTAATCCTAACCCTAACCTTAACCTCAGTAACCACAAGCACATATTTTACCTCTTGTGATGCTCTTTTAGTTTCTCAAATGTCACCCGATCTGCCGTAATGAGTCGGAAGTCGGCGTTCTATTTATTTAGATACGGGCCGATTATGTTGAAAAACTTCAAAAATATCGATTTGTCTTTTTTGGTCTTATATGAAAGAAAAGGTCTTCAAAATTAA
The DNA here is from genome assembly GCA_032718565.1 of Distichodus sexfasciatus. Taxonomy (NCBI): domain Eukaryota; kingdom Metazoa; phylum Chordata; class Actinopteri; order Characiformes; family Distichodontidae; genus Distichodus; species Distichodus sexfasciatus. The sequence continues at coordinate 26,824 of JAVGVS010000647.1, read as the reverse complement.
TCTGGTCTCCAAAAGAGAAAAATTTATATTTTTGATGTTTTTCAACATAATTGGCCCGTATCTAAATAAATAGAACGCCGACTTCCGACTCATTCGGTCACAAATAAAACAAGCACATTTTCTAAAAAGTCATTTTTCCTCATGGGGACCTCTCAAATGTCCCCACAAAGCCCAAAAAAAACAGATAAAAGTGATTTTAGGGGACAAAAGGTCCCCACAATGCGATAAATACATGGCCAAAAACACACACACACACACATTCTTGTACTAGTTTCTTAACGGGGTATTTTTGTTGAGTGCACTGTTTTGTGAGACATTTATTGTATTGCATCCTGCAGCAGACACACATACACACACACACACAGTTGCACCTACACACACTCCCATGAATGCATATTAACACAAATACACACATGCATGCATGCACACCCTCCAATGCACATGCATGCACACAAATACACACACATGCATGCACACACAAATCCACATGCATGGCAAGAATATACACACACGCGCATACACACACACAATTGCACATTCATGCATACAAATACACAAACACGCTTGCATGTAGAAACACACACACGTGCACACCTGCACACAAAATACGCACATGCATGCACAATGCACACTCATGCAACTTCACACACACACACACACAAATTTACAACCAACCACATACACACAAATATACACTCACCCAAAAGTTATCCATGCACTCATCCTCACACACACACACACACACACACACACACAACAAAACACAATTGATTATGCATGCACAGTGATATACAGGCAGGTGAAATGCACAGTTAAAAGCCTACTTCACGTGCCTCATAAAAAGCGTAAAGTGGTAAGTTTGGTAAAGTCGTTTCTGGCCGAGAGCAATGACAGTTTCTCCTTCACTTTTCACAGAGATCCACATCCTCCTCTTCCTCCAGCTCCCAAGACAGTGACAGCAGCGAGGTAAAAAAAAAAAAAAAAAACTACAATCAAACAGCAGAGGCATTGCAGAATGAACGCAGCAACAGGACTGTACTTAGCACAGACGTGCACTTTTGCATTGTTACCACTTTAGAATATAAGGTTATATTTACACTTAGCAATTATTAGCTTATAATAACAACAGAAAACCGTTGTTGAATTTGGTCATGGCTTGAGATTTTATTATTAAAGTTGTCATGTATGGGTAATATGAAATTGTTGATCGCTAATATATGAGCATTGTTATGTTGCAGATTTAATTCTAAATGCAATTGTGAATGAATTTTTAAAATCTCAGAGTTATGGGCAAAAGTGCAGAGGTCCTGCTTTTGGTCATTTATAGCAATGTTCTTCTAATGACCAAACTGGCCCTTACATAATGAAAACTAATTTAATTATCACTGGTTATTTTTAATTCAGGATGACCAACACATAGGTTAATTTATTTAGGTGTAGTAGTGTCCTCTCCTAATCGTGGTGTGTGAGTGATGCCAAAGCCTTTTTTAATTAACAGGATGAAAAGAGAAGAAGGAGAAGGAAAGAGAAGGCTGTAACTACAGTCATACCTGAATCAGGTAAACTTTCACCTGTCTTCATATTAACTTTACGATCCACACTTCATAAACACATGAAACACAGCTTTCCCAGACACACCCACCTGTACAGGTATTTTCTTATCTTAGAACAGGAATGAACTGCCCTGTGTGTACACACTCCAACACGCCCTCCAAACAAGGCTTTCAACCTATCACACTCTCTCTCAAGAACTTTGCCAAGATGTTTAACGTTTCGGATGGTCTTTAATCATGATGTGCTTAAGAACAAATTCCTGTGCACGTTCATGGCTCAAATTTTTACTTATTTATCAGTCACTTCTTTTCTTCTTTTCTCTGAAATATTTGTAGTGAAAGCTCCAATTCTTTTCCAATTAGTGTAACCTATGGTAACAATACTCACACTCACACATCAAGTTCAAGTTCAAGTTCAAGGTTCTTTATTGTCATCAGTCGCTTTATACGTGTACAAGGTGTGATGAGACAGTGTTTCCCCATGGCCCCAGTGCAACATATAATAACACTGAAGATTACATTCAACAGGACAAAAGCTGCAACAAGCAACACAATAAATACAGAACGAACACAGTAAATACAGTAAGAAAGTGACGTTAAGTGAAGAGACGGAATGTAAACAAGTATTGCTTAGTGTATGTTTTTAAGGCACATTGGCAGCATCAGCATCTAAGCAGCTTATAACAGACGGAGTGCAAGAGCATCACAATACAAAACAATCACAATAAATAGACAGAACAATAAATACACGACACTCCAGTACTATTTGAAGGTGGGGATGTAAACCTTAATGACTGATATTGCACATGATTATTATACTGCACAGGTTAGATGTAGAATTGAAGGCATCATTGGAAGAAAGGAGAATTTACAGTTATTGTATTAACTCTAGTGCATCTGAGTGTGCCTGATGTAAACAGTAGACAGTAGGTATGTAAAGTGCAGGTGTGAGGTAGTTTGAGGTATTTTAAGAGATATTAATACAGTATATATCAAAAGTCATACACAAGATTTCTACATGTTTCTCATTAATATTGATCCCTCAAAAATATGCCCCATATTCATTGCTTACAACTACATTTATAGTAACATTCATAATTTAAGTACCTTTACTATCCAGAAAATGCCACATCTGTGGTTCATCACTACTAACTTAGCAAAAACAGCAGAAAGCAGGAGCACACACACCTGATTTCCCAAATTATCCCCCAGAGTTTAGTCCCATTTCGTACAGCAGTCTTCTGGGTTTTGACACAATCATGTGCACCAGTGAGTGTGTCAGTGCGGTGCGTCAGGGAGTCGGATTTACGCTGCTCAAATCCCATAAAAATCCACAGCAACCAGCCTGTAATCCATCCTGCTAAAAACCACAGCGATTTACAGCTCTACACCCCTCTCATGTAGATCAGCAGAAAGCCCAATATGAGCCGCAAACGCTGAATTTGGTCAAACTGAAGCTTATGGCATCTGCTTCTTGCAGATCACACACACACTCACACACACAAACACACACACACTGATGGGAAGGAGGAGGAGAGTTGTTGGAATATTAACACTTTTCATCATTCCTTCTCTTCTTTATTCACGGTATGTTGTGTGTTGCATGTTGCTTCTGGCTCTCAGGTCTAGTGCTGGAGATAGTGTTAACACCTCTGAAGGAGCATTATGATGAAGACGAGCGGAAGAAAGCAGAGAAGGACAGTGCTGGAGTAAGAATGTCGCTTTGTGTGTGGCTGTGTTGCTTGTTTTACAGGCAGGGAAAAAGCATAATTAAGTATTAATTTTTTAAGCTTTACTGCAAGATCATTTTTAATTTTGCAGCCTCAAGCTGTATTTTATTTATTTATTCATGATATTTTTTTCTGTTTTAGGGAAAACATCAATAGAATTAAGGAAGATTTTAGTGGAAAAAGCATAGTTTAGGGTTGAATTTTATTTTAAATTTTTACATTTTGCATACTCATACTAAATTTAATTTGTAAACATTCCTGCAAGATCATTTTAAAGTGCAGCGTCTAGCTATATTTAATTAATGTGTTAATTCTGTTTTATGAAAAACACCAACAGAAACAAGTTAGATATTATTTGAAAAAGCACATATAAGGTTAGAATTTTTCATTTAAACTTTCATACAAGACTTTATTTATGCTTTGTTCTGTTTCATGAAAGAAATCAACAGAAATTCTTCTTTTAAAAAAAAAAAACAGAATTAATTTAATTATTATTGGGAAAATGATATTTAGGATTAGAATTTTTAGTTTAATCTTTTCTGCAGGATCACTTTTTTATTTTACATTCCTTGCTAAATTAAGTTTATTTCATTGATTTATTAGTTTCATGAATAACAAACTATATTTAATTTTATACTATATTTATGAAAAGTAAAAACATAATTAATTCAGATATTATTGAAAAGTGTAGTTAAGATTTAAATTTTTAGTTACAACTTTCCTGCAATATTTTTTGTTTTTTTGTTTTTTTTCGCTCCAGCTATATTCAATTTATTTGCCATTTCTTTAACTTGGCATAAAATCTCAGCAAGATGAATCCAGAAATAAATGGAGCAATTAATATGGCCATGAAACATGATTCCTGGCTTTTATATAGAATCACACTCCATCACAACAGACTCAATACGATGTGCTGTGAACCTTCATCTGTTTTTCTGTCAGCTGAACCAATGATACGATGAATTCCAGCGTATAGAGGGAGCAATACTCCAGAATCTCAAGCACCTTTTCACGGAATCTGAGCTTTATACGAGCCGTCCTGGAGTAAATTGCTCCAAACGTGTTTCAAAATCAATACAGTAATCGTGCAGTGAGAGAGAGATCTATTTTTCCTGGTGTCGTCCCTACGGGGGCAGAACAGGCCAGTGTCATCCATAAAGGCCTAATGTGACCCACTTATTTTTGTCCTGTGACCCTTGGGTGGGTTTGAAATCTCCTCATCAGGAGGTTTTCCTTAAATCCCATATCCAAACATGAGGATTTATTATAATGTTATAGGAATTATAATGAGTGAGTGGCATTTAATTGGACTTGATGCCAATTAAAATTAAAATGTTCAAGATTATTTGTCATATTCATTAATTACACAAGTACAACATGTAGTGAAATGCAGATTTGTTCTTTAATAAAAAAAAAATTAACAAGCATGTTAAATCTTAAATAAATATTACAAGAGTATAGAACTGAAAATAAATATGTATATAGAAAAAATATATAGATCCCAAAATAGAGATTTATACTGTAAACACTAATTGAACAGCTGTTTATTATTATGTAATATTGTTCATATTTATTTATAATAGCTACATATATAAAGTACAGCAAGCCTTTTCTATTGCATGATTAATATAAGAGCACAGATTATCATTTTTGACTCTGAATAAATAAATAAATAAACAGGAGCTATTAAACCCCAAATATTTAGGAAATATTTATAAATTAGCCATAATTTTTAATCACAATATGAATGTGAAATAAATAAATTAATTTTATTATTCATAATTGTATATTTAAAGATAAAGACATAAAAAGTACAATCAAGAACAGTTCAAATGTAACTAGAAATAACTTTTTTGGGGGGGGGTTAGTCTCACAATGCAAAACTATGTAAAATTATATGAAATATGGTATATATGGTATAGTTAATTTTTTCTTGAATTTTTAGTTAGATTTTACACTTTAATGGCAGATGGTATAGCAAAATAAGGCAGATATAGTGGTTTCACATGAATAAAAGCCACTTCTCTTGCATTTTTAGATTATATTTTACTTTTTCTTTGATTGTGAGAGGCAGCGAAAGAATTGGAAATGAAAAATATATAGCATCAAAACCAAAAATGTAGTTGCATTAACTACCATTTTAGTCACTAGCTGGAGCTCTATTACTCAACCTTAACCTTATTTAAGCTCACAAAAGCAAACTTTTGTGGCATTGTTTGAAAATACTGTATGTAAAATTATGGCATGTTATCAATGTTACAAGAAGCCACTTATTAACACTGTGCACATGATATCATAAAATATGGTCATCATTGTAAAGAAAAGCAACTTTTCTAGACTTTCCTGTATAGTAACATCTATATGTGACTGACAGAGTTTACAATGTTAAAACCTTCTGAATGGAGGAATGATCAATGCCTTCTCTCTCCAGCCCTAACAAACATGGCAAAATGTGGAGAAAACTGCATCAGACATTTAACAAAATAGACCTCATTTACCGCGGCGTCTTCAAAACGCGAAGTTATTTGGAGCAGTTCCATCTCTTGGTAATAGTGATGTAAGACGTTCCAAGCGCTGGCAGAGCGCAATGTGGCGCTGCAGTAATGGTGTTGTTTGTTTTCTGCAGTATGTTTTGCTCATTTTCACCCATGGTGCCATTAATTCTGGACATGACCGTACGTCTCCATTTCTTGCCCAGAAGAAGAAGAAGAAGAAGAAAGACAAGAAAAAGTTAAAAAAGCAAAGGAAGAAGGACAAGAAGAAGAAGAAAAAGAAGAAGAAGAGGAAGAAGAAGGCAAGAGGCATAAAATGTGAAAAAATTCAATTTTATTTGTTGTGAAAATTGTTGCAGATTTACTCTCTTTCTTGCTCTAATGCTCATCATTTATTCTTTCTTAATTATTACCCTCGTCTTTCTCTCTTATTCTCTTTCTGATATTTAGGATTCCAGTTCATCATCCTCATCTGAATGCTCATCAGACAGTGAACATGAGAAGAAGAAGAAAAAGAAGAAGAAGAAGAAAGCCAAAAAGAAGAAAAAGAGAAAAGTATGAATATTGCCGGAGAAAAAAATTTACAGTGATTTTTTTTTGGGATAAAAGTTAAATGCCGCTCACTTTCTTATTGCAAGGATTCCACCTCTGACAGTTCAAGTGAGGATGAGATGAGGAGGAAAAAGAAGGACAAAAAGAAGAAAGACAAAAAGAAGCAAAGGAAGAAAAATAAGAAAAGGGTGAAGAGGAAGTTCTTTAACTAGAGGCATTTTCACAATACAAATGTGATTGTTTTTTTGCTGATTAGGGTTAGAGTTATCACATAATCACACAATCACATAACGAATCCCGTTTATGATGCAAACGGCACAGTTCATAATGCACTCAGCAACATTTAGTCATTGAACACAAAGGGGTTTCTCATGAATAATGAACAAATAACGGAAAAAGGAAAAATGGAGTCCCAAACAAGTGCACACTACACATATAGCTCACATGAGTTGGAACAGTGTTTCTAGTGCAAAACTGTAGAAGAAGTAGTGGTGCCAAGAAGTAGGTGGAAGAATAAAAAAAAATAAAAAAAAAAAAAAATAATAATAATAATAATAATAATAGCATAATCACATACTAATGTCTACAGCATGGATATACCATTCAGCATATGTAATATTATATTTTTATTGATCTCAGTATTCCAGCTCCAGTTCTGAGAGTGAAGAGGAGAAACCAAGAAATATTATTGAAGAAGTAAGATGATTTTTATATTACTCCACAACTGTTATGCTACATGAAATTTATGAATTCCATTACGTCTTTTTTGCAAATCAGTGTGTGTTATCCCAGACCTCCAGGATCCAATCCAAGTTTTTCTTCTAAAAATGAGAAATGTGAAACAGCTGAAAAGTGACTTTGGTACCCAAAAATCAAATGGAAATTAAAAAAAAATGGTTGATATCATTAAAATGGACTTGTTGCTGTTGCAGGAATCAGGACATTGGTCTCCATGGAGGAGAGGTGGTGTGAAATATAGTGTAAGAATCTCAGCATATTACATAACCAAGACTCCGCCCCTCTCACTAATAACCACACCTCTATAACCAAGACTCCGCCCCTCTGGGTATCTTTTTCCTATTTTACACACCTTCAGATGTCATCAGATATTCCCGTCCTCCGTTCGCACCGCCACCCTCTAATGAAGCACATCCTGTAATTCCTCACATACCCAAAGCCTTTATTCCCCGTCACACTCTTCTCACTGTTCTCCCCATTCATTTGATTATCAGTTTCACCACCGCTCTTACGTTTAATGATGTTATTTCGCTTTCAAAGTGGTTTCAAAGGTTCTTCATAATCTGCTTTCTTATTCTGGAGATCGCAGTCGCTCTGACCCTCCACCCTAATCTCAGCATGTTAATAAGTCGGATGGAATTGGATGAAATTGGGGTTGAAGAGGCGGGTTTCTTGAGTAATGTGATTATCTGGAGGGCAGACGACAGCGGTGAGTGTTAGTGACAGGGTAAAATTAGTCTCCTCTGTAAAGTCCCTGACCAGATTCTCAATTGAAATGCCTGGATTTTACACGCTGCAGCACTGTAAATGTTCCTTCTAATGCAGGCAAATGAGACTTGAGACCCTGTTACTGTTTCTTTCTCTTTCTATTCCTCTGGGTTTGTTGTAGGATCTGCAGACAGAGGTCACGGAAGAGAAAACTGAAGAAGATTGTTTGGCTGGTGCATCAGGTATTTTCTTCTTCCCACTTTTCGGTGTTTAATGCCCCAATTTGTCACAGATCTCCCCTGGCGTTTTCCCAAGCAGCCACCAAATGTCACTAATGTTGGGGCAACTATTGGTTCAGCTGCTTAGTTAATCGTTCTCTGAATTAGGCATTAGTTTTCTAGTTAGTGTTTGGCTGTTTTCATTTGTCTGCACATTTGGTTTTGCCCTGCGCTCTCCTTTATTTCAACTTATATTAGTTTTTCTTTTGTTCCCTGTCCGTCCAATGTCAAGTTCAACATTTATTTCTCATTTTTACCTTTTCACTACAATATACCTTCCTAGTTTTTTAACACACATAAATCATGCAATTTCATCAAAAGTTGCCTGTCTAGATAATAATTTATTTTTCCCCTCTGGGTTTGTATAAGCAAAGGAACCCACATAACTATAAGCTTTTGACTATTTCTTAACTTTTTGCTAATATAAAAAAAATACTTAAATACCGTCAGTAATTCTACTGTAATGTGTGACTTAACTTTTAATGATGTCATTTTGTCTTTATAAAGAACTGTCTCATTTACTTAATTATGTTTTTCAGTTCTCTATTACAGTAGCTGAGAGAGCCCAAAAGCAATTCATAGTACAAAACACTCTGCAAATCCAGAAACACAATAGAAGTGACAAAATACAATGGAAGCATTTCCAAGGGAATTAAAACATTAAAACTGCTATTAATATGGCAAGCTGCCTGATTTTAAGTTAATTAAGAGAAACGTCTTTTGCATATGTTTTGATTATTAATCTGACTGTAGCTCTCTGAGCAATTATTGAAAGTGAAAGTGCGTGATTATTTGACATTGTGAACACACCACAGCACAGAACACAGTGCCCCAAACTGAAATGTGACCTCCGCAGTGGTAACTTTTTCAACCCTGGATTCGATCATGCAACCTTCATATCAGGGGCGACCACCCTACCGTTACGCCACCAACTGCCCCAATTGGCTATAGTACAAGTGTTATCAATTACATCAAATTAATATGTACAGTAAAGTTGTAATGCTTACGTTGTGTTTGCAGCGTGTTTCTGAAGTTGCATGTTTTGTATTTTGAATTGCATTGGGCTCTTTTGGCCACCGTGCTCTATACACCGCTAGGTTCGTCCTTCACACTCCGAATATGAATCTTAATGTGACTACTCAACTCAAACTCTTTCTAAATTTTCAGACTTAATGATTTCTTTGGCTGTTATTTAAATAGTTTATACAATAAATAAACATAACACTGGTATAAAGACTAACCTTGCCGATTAAAGCCTTTCCGAATTTGCATGAGCAGTCACGTTGGGCGAGCGGAAGCTAATGAAAACTAATGAAGGCCTCATGCAATTTGTTCACCGCTAACTTTTATTCATTATTATTCACATAAGCGTCTATGCTCGCCCTTTTTGAGTTTGTGTTTTGGAGTAAATTGTATTGCTATTCTGTATTCCTTCAGCTTTCAACTCGCCAAATGTCTGCCATAAATCAAGTTCAAACCTAATTTCATTTTTGTTGCCGTAACTATGTACATAATTATGAAAAACTGCTCCACTGTTTCCCAGCTTTCCCTGCTGAGGCTGACAGAGAGGACAGAAGGTGGGAGGGAGGAGAAGAAGAGGGTGAAGGAAAGGAGGTGAAAGTGAAAGAAAAGATAAAGGTTCAGTTTTAAAGTTTTATTTCTAACTTTGTAGTAGCACTGGGGAAACGAGTGAAGACAGATGATATGAAATTTTGTTTTAATTGCTTTTTGTTGTTAAATTACTCGTAACATCACAATTCCAGCTTTTAATGAAGCAAAACAATTCTCAACACCTTGTTCAAAAACATCTGTAGGTGCGCTCATGCTGTCATGTCTGTACATGCCACTGATACTGTATGGATAAAATGAATTGAAAAATACTTAACGTGAATTGAATTGAATTGAAAAAATAAATGAACTGAAAATAAGAATTTTGCTGTGGTGTTAGGTTGTTGTTCCATCATCATCATCTTCCGAGAGTTCTTCTTCAGACAGTGAAGATGACAAGAAAAAGAAAAAGATGAAGAAAAAGAAGAAGAAGAAGAAGAAGAGGAAGAAGAAGAAAAAGGTACTAAAATTCATTTTGAGGGTGGCACGGTGAAGCAGTGGTTAGCACTGCTGCCTCACAGCGAGAAGGTCCTGGGTTCGGACTCCGGGGACAGCTGTAGGGCCTTTCTGTGTGGAGTTTGCATGCTCTCCCCATGTTTCCTCCCAAAGTCCAAAGACATGCACTATTTGTTAATTGGCGACTCTAAATTGGTCCCGTAAGGTGTGAATGTGTGTATGATTGTGTGCGGTGTGTTGGCGCCTGCCCAGGGTTGTCTCCGCCTCGCGCCCGTAAGTTCCCGGGATAGGCTCCGGTCCCCCGCAAACTCGATTGGGATTTTCAGGGGTTTCGGAAAACGAATGAATGAATTCACATGAAAGAAAACTAGGGATGCAGGAAATATCCAAATATCGATAACGATATTGAAATCGATATTGATATCAAAACTGAAATCATATCAGAATCTGCCGATAATCCTTTTTTTTTTTTAAATCTTCGTCATTGGGATGATGCTTAGATTTACTCTATATTTACAACAATATTTGACGATGCATTTATTGAATGTCAGAAAAGTAGCGCTCGTCCAAAGTTCAAGGTGGGATTTTATACGGGATGTGCCTTCTGTCTTAAAACATATGGTGTTATTTTATGTCAGAATTCTGAGCATGCAGTAGAGCGTTCACCAGCAAAATCTCTTGTCTTTACACACTCAACTCTGCACATGGAGTGTCACATGCCTCCTATTTGACTTGGTACACTAGGGCGGGAATTGACCTAGCTTAATTTGGCGTTCCACATTTATCGACATCGATATCGGCAGAAAACATCAGATATCGGCATCGGCCAATAATTCCCATATCGTGCGTCCCTACAGAAAACTTTTGAAAATAATCATCTAATAGCAGGCAGTTCAGGCACAATTTACTTCTAACTAAAATATAATAAAAACGAAAATTCAAAATTTATGCAAAGATTGCATCGTCTGTTTTCAGGATTCCAGCTCTTCGTCTGACAGCTGCTCATCCTGTTCTGATAGTGATGATGAAGAGAAGAAGAAAAAGAAAAAGAAGAAGAAAAAGAAGAAAGCGAAGAAGAAGAAGAAGAAGAAGAAGGTAAAGACTGTTCCCCATTTCTATGCGATGTTATAATTAACGCTAAATTGATTATGTATTATTTAGATCATAAATGTATTATCAAAAGTCTAGTTTCAGCTCTTGTCTTGGTCCTGGTAAAAAGATTGTTGAACATTTTTTGTCAAACATTTTGTTTATTAAAAATTTTGTATCGAGTACTGAGTTTCCAATTATATCAGCCGATTATTCTCCTTTTCTGTGATGCCAAGTTCACATGGGTCAATGACAAAGTTTCTAAATATTTTATATTCTTACTTTTTAAAATTAACTTTAAAAGTCTCATTAGTTAAATATTAGTGTAAATTAATTTTTGACAGTATTTTTAACTTCACTCCCCCCCTAAAAATGTTGGATGGTGCAACCAAATATTTGTAAAAGTATGTTTTCCTCCTGTGTATTCTTAATGAAATTTTTGACAGGTACGCCTTAGAGTGTCTACACTTCCTAACACATTATTTTATGGTTGTGTTTTGTATATACAATAATTTAATATCATTGCATTCTAGTGGCGAGGAATTTAATATTTTTAGCACCTAAACTTACATTAAACATAATAATTAATAATTAACAATAACATAAACATAATAATTATGAAACTAGAACTAAAACTGCCAGCAGTTATCAACGGGGTCCAAGCACCGGCACAGACCGCCTCCCAGGTGGTGTCGTTCCAAGTGGTTCACGTCGTGCTTGGACCCCTAAATATACAAATATTTGCATTCAGAACAATAGCTTTTCTCATCATAGTTATCATTTGTTGATTATAAACTACTACTTCCATATTTAAACACCTGCTCACACCACCTGACCAAAAATATGAATGTCATGTCATTGACCAACACACTGCATATATTTGCATTATTTTAGTTATGTTTTTGATTCGTTGACTTCCAGGATGCTTCATCCACATCAGACAGCTCTTCCTCAGATAGTGATAGTGATGAGAAGAAGAGAAAGAAAAAGAAGAAGAAGAAGAAAAAGAAGAAGAAGAGAAAGATGAAAAAGGTAAACAAGCTGCTCTCTCTTTATCTTTCTTACATTACTTTTTTATAAAAACATGTCAAACTGTGAAAGTCTTCATTGTTTTACAGACATCCAGCTCTTCATCTTCATCATCATCATCAGAGAGTGAAGAGGAGTTGAAAAAGAGAAGGAGGAGGAAGAAGAAGAAAAAGAGCACAAAAACGAGAGCTGAAACCAAGAAGAAAAAGGTGATTTAAGAATCTGGCACTATCGATTTGTTCGGTTACAGCTTGTTACTCATCTGGTGGGCAGGATGGTAATAAGAGCAGCGGCTACTCCAGCACCTCCAAAATCTCATTTCTAATGAAAAGAAGAAATACATCATGCAGCTCGGGGAAATATATGCATAAGGTTTTAAATGTCAATACCATGCAATCTGACTTTTTACAATATTTTCACAACTAATCTGGAGAAAAGTTCACTCCTTAACTTAACTTTTTAGACTGCTTAATAGAAGTTGGTTGCTGCAACAATGAGATTGAAACATACATTTTAATAAATATGTTTTTATCTGGTTGTTGATATTAAAGTACTTATACATTATGGGCCAATTTCCCAGTCGAGGATTAAGCGTAGTCCTAGACTAGTTTTGAGTTTGAACGGTAAATCTCCATTGGTACTACAACTTAGTTTAGGACTAGGCTTAATCCATGAGCAAGAAACCAGCCCTATATAAAAATCTTCAGTATATAAAGGTAATCGTGCACAACATTCATATAATTAAATCAGTTTTATTCTCTATTTTTCAAAGGATTCAAGTTTGTTCCCTAATGATGCTGAAAATATGAAGGAAGAACAAAAGGTAACATTATTTTAATGAATGTGAGTTCAATTGTGTTGTTCAAGAAGTTTTTTAAATAAAGCATAGGTAAATTAAATTCAAATTACATTTGGGGAAACATTTCTTTAAAAAAAATGACAGAAAGGGAGTTTTGTATTTTTCCCTAAATTTTTCCAGAAAAATTCGCTGGTTTTACTGAGGTTTATTCAGAGGTACATAAAAGTTTTAATAATAATTACAGTTATAAGTGTGACAAGTGACATAACATTTTGAGAACTAATTTGACCAAAACTAACTTTCTCACAGCCATCACATGTTAGAATTACATGTGACAAACTCGATATGATCATTTCATTATCTAAAAGTCCATGACTAAGACAAGATCTAATATATTTTTTGACAATTTATTACTACTGTAAATTTACAGGTTGCTCTCTATTGTGTTGTACTATATTCTTACATAGTAAAATAAATTTACAGTAGCAGTAAAATATCTAAGATCTAGTTTTAGATCTTGTCTTGTCTCAAATGGTATGATTTTTTTTTTTGCAAGGACAATTATATTCATTCTAAATAACAATATTTATTCTTCATCTTCATTCACATGTGCAAAACTACATACTATTTCTGCAAATAGAGAAAAAAATTGCAGTTGGCAGTACAAATTGCTGTTGAATAATTACATTATTACTTCAAATATCAAATACTTTTACAGTAACATACTCTATATTGTAATTACAGTATTGTATTGTAAATATCAGAGTCAAATCAGTTGCTAGTTTTAAACTCTAAATTAGCTGTAAAATTTTTGCAAATTGAAAGCTCATTCAACATTAACCAAGTTCATCTCGTTCCCTAATTTTGTGTACCATGAAGGAGGAATTCAGGAATGAACAGCAGATTGAAGAAAACCAAGGAGAGAGATACCAACCTCTTCCGGATGAGGCTGACAGAAGTAGAAATCTGCTGGAGGAGTCGGAGTGGACTGGACCTCGAACCGTCGACTCTGGCTTCACCTGGAGGGGCAGAGCCTTCACCTCAACCAATCAGATCCCGGAAACCGAGCCAGACCCAAATTCCACGTCAGCAACCGGAGGAGAGGCTCATTACCGAAGTCACGAAATGTGATGGAATGTAAAAATGTTTGAATTTCAGATTGAGGTGGTACGACTCTGCAAATTTAATTATCAATGGAAGAGTGAACTAATTCTAAAAAGTCTCTGAAGATGCTGGAGAATGGTTCTGCAAATTTGAATTCTAAATGAAAGAGTGAAAGAATGTTGAATACAGTACAGTTTTGCAAATTTAACTGTCAATTCAAAAGTGAAAAATTCTGAAATTTCTCAGAAAATTTGGTTGGTTTGATTGCACGATTGCATTTTTTATTATGAAGGCAACAGTGAGAGGACTGTGAAAATTCTCTGAAAATGTGAGATATGGTTCTTTAAATTTAGTCCTCAATGCAAGAGTGACAAAATTCAGAAAATACTTTGAAATTGGTTTGTGCGACTGCACATTTTTATTGTAAATGCAAGTGTGAAAGAATCCTCAAAATTCTCTGACATTTTGGTTGGTATGACTACAAGTTTTATATTCTGAATGCAACAGTGGAAGATTTGTGAATATGTAAATTTAAGTGATATGGCTCTACAAATGTAATTCTTAATGTAAAAGTCAAAGAATTCTGAAAATTCTCTGAAAATATGAATTCTGAATGTCACAGTGAAAGATTTGTGAAAAATGTCTGAATAATTTGGTGGTATGGCTCTACAAATTTTAATTCTAAATTGCAACTTAAAATTCTCTGAAAAAGTAGTGGGTATGATAGCCATTTTTAATTCTGAAAAAAACACAGTGAAAAAACAGTGAAAATTTTCTGCAAATTTGAGTGATATGGCTCTTCAAACTTCCATTCTAAATTCAAAAGAGAAAAGAATTCTGACAATTTGAGTGGCATGACTCTGCAATTTTTTTCTGAATGAAACAGAGAATAAGAAATTGTTTGAGTGGCTCCACAAATTTAATTCTAAACATAAGAGTGAAAATAAAATTTTAAAATTCTCTAAAAATCTTATGGAATGATTTTCATTCAAAATTCTCTAAGGATCTGAGGAGTATGCTTCTGCAAATCTAAATTCACTCGAGAAAGAACATTTTGGTGGCACAGCTCTGCATTGTTAATTCTATATGTAAGAGTGAACGTCTTTTTCTCTAAAAAAAATATGGGTAGTTTGCTTCTACAAATTTAATTCTGGCGTTATGCAGCGTAACGAGAAATGAATCTCATGTCTTAGCTGGAAAAATTGATGCTGAATAAACAGAGAATAGACATATATTCAAAGCACATTCTTGAATGAAACGTTTTGATTGCTTGAATAAATGTTGTGATTTAAAGCAGTATGATGATTCCTGAAATGATATTTTATAATCATATTTTATGCTGACGTGTTGGGCTAATGGTGGAAATGTCCTAAGATGAATTTACATAATGCCTGCATAAATGTATTAGATTCATGTTGAGAATGTGTACAAATAAAATCAACAATGCGACTGTCTTATTGCATGTTAAATACTCTACAGTCCTGAAGGACGTCGGTGTAGAAAGCGAGGCCTGCCGTTAAGCACTTTCATTTCATTTCGTAAAGACGTATCCATTTAAATGCAGCGTGATCTTTCATATCTTTTGCTGGAGTGAAAATTGGGCCGAGCTCATTGTCGGGTCCTGAGGGTTCCGTTTGGCCTCGTCTACTTGCAGCTAATGCTGAGGCGTAGAAAAGTAAAACTCTCTGAGAACAGATGTGGTTAAGATTTTCCTCCGGCCCCGGCTGCTTGACAGGTTGGAATTATGGGAATTTTTCTCACCAAGCAAAAAAAACTAACAAAACAAAAAAAACTGGAATGAGTGGCTCTCTGGGTCGTAATCACTGATTGGGAAAAGCTTTGGGTGAAAATTTCAGCTTTGTAATTCCCAACTGTGACACTTAACAGACTAAGACAATCAGTAATTGCATGTGATTACTAATAACGCTATTTAAACTTAAATGTCACGCCACCCCCTTCTGAAATATAACGTGTGAATGTTGTGCGATTGCGTGTGGATCTGTCCCCGTTGATAATGATCAAACCCAAATGTAACACTGCGCGAATGTCTGACAGAATGCATCTATGTGAACATAGCGTTAAATGGCGTTCTCTACTTGAGGCTAAAAATCTAAATATTTACCTTTGTAACTGTCATGGTGCGGATATAATGGGGAAACGAGGACACCGTTGCAGGCCAAACACAAAGGGTTTATTTAAGGGAACAGGCAGGAAAACGGTGGCAAAAATAGGGAAAAAGCAGGAGGACTGACGTGACCAAAAATGCAGGGGAAACCAGGACAAAAATACATGAAAAAACAGGAACAAAGTACAAATGAAAGATGGGGCTCGTGCTCGCAGTACTTATGATACGGTGAACAGAAGAATCCTCCGTGGGGAAACGGGAAGAGCGGGATCCTGAAAACGAAACGGAGGCGAAACTGAAACGATCCAGACTCTTGGACACACTGCAGCCTGATCGAACGGGGTTTACTGGGAGACACGAGCCGGGGGAGAAACACAAGAAACTCGGGCGAACAGGCGATACAGACACATGAGCAAACGTAACAAAAACACAATCCAAACAAATGGCGTGAGGGCGACAGACACGGGGAAACACGGGTCGAACTGGATTAAATAAAGCCACACAACTGAACAAAGAGCGCTTCCACCACTTCCAAACTGAAGGCAAACGTGTATATGGAAGCCCATTTCCGCCACTAAAAGAAAAATATCAGAACGAAAAAAAGAAATTACGAGATAAAAAGTCATAATTATGAGATAAAAAGTCAAAATTATGAGAAAGGAAGTGCGCATGCGCGCCAGTGGTGCTAAACTTGTTGAAGTCTCTAGCAGAGGCAACTTGTGAATCTGTAAGCAAATGCAGTATTTCACTTGTTGTGAAGCCACGTTTAAAATAGTCCTCGATGTATTTACAATCCATTTGAATCCGAAGTCAAGACAAAAACATCAAGTTTGCATGTGCAAGTGACAACGGCAGGTTTAGCACAACTGGCGCGCATGCGCACTTCCTTTCTCATAATTTCGACTTTATATCTCATAATTATGACTTTTATCTCGTAATTTCGACTTTTTTCGACATAATTATGACTTTTTATCTCATAATTTCGAGTTTTTATCTTATAATTATGATTTTTTATCTCATCATTTCGACTTTTTATCTCATAATTATGACTTTTATCTCATCATTTCAACTTTTTATGTCATAATTATGACTTTTTATCTCTTTTATCTTAACTTTTTTTCGTTCGGATATTTTCTTTTAGTGGCGGAAATGGGCTTTCATACAAACGAGATGCAGGTGAAAGTAATAATAACGCGGGTGTGTCCTAAACAGACACTAACCTACTAGGTAGGGAGCACGCAGTGCAGACAACATATACGGAAGTGGCGTGCGCTCTAAACAGAGAGTGAACTACTCTTGAGGGCACGAAGTGAAGACAGCTAAGGCTAACCGAGGACACATAAGGTGGACTAGACACAACAGCAGTAGCACCGAAAGTGAACCCAAAGAACAGGATTAAGCACTGTCCGGCCAAAGTCCAGAGGAGCCCTGACAGTAACACCCAAAAAATGTTATGCTTCTGCCAAACAGTTGCAGGATATCTGCTGATACGATGCGAATCCAATACAGTCTCTGAGTCTTTATAAACGAAAAACAGAAATCTGTGCTTTAAAAATGTCTAAGATTATTCTGTTCTGCTTAAGGAAATAGTTGACTTAAATAGTGTTTTCCAACTAAAACAATGTAATAATTACACACCAATATATATATATATATACTAAATTATTTATTTGAGTTTGTTTTGTCATTATCGGACCATTCCATCCACGTATCGGATCGGTGCCGTCATATTCTCACATGCAAATTAGTTTTGTGGCAAACCTGCGATGGAAACTTTGTGGAAAACTAGTGCACAAAAACATATTTGCGGCAGGTTTGGCAGCATTGTTCTGGTAACGATGACAAATTGCCACTAGTGACAAGTGCGTGACAAAACCAGTGATTTGATAAAACTATTTGACAGTAATGACAAACTTGTAGTGAACTTTTGGTGACAACTTTTTCAGGTGCATAAGTTTGTCACAAAACTCATTTGCATGTGAAAATATGACCTTGCTGCAAATTTGCAAAAGTTAACAGCAACTTTTTTTCCAGAAGCCAAATTTTTTTGTAAGGCCAATTTGACTCAAATCAGTCTCTATAGCAACTAACTCTGTTTAGGCTATGTACTAAAACAGTACAGTCTGGTTGATCAATTCTCTATAATGTGTTACATAATTTTGTTACAAACTACAGTAACATGTTACTTTGTAACGCATTATCCCCAACACTGTTTGTATGTGTGTGTGTGTGTGTGTGTGTGTGTGTGTGTCTTTGTGTCCATGTATTTATTGCATTGTGGGGACCTTTTTGTCCCCTAAAATCACTTTTATCTGTTTTTGGGGTTTTGTGGGGACATTTGAGAGGTCCCCATGAGGAAAAACGACTTTATAGAAAATGTGCTTGTTTTATTTGAGAAACTAAAAGAGGTAAAAGATGTGCTTTTGGTTGCTGAGGTTAAGGTTAGGGTTAGGATTAGGTGTAGGTGTAAAATTATGTACTTTAGTCATTATGGGAGCCTATGGAAGGACCTCACAAAGATAGTAATACAGAGAAACTGTGTGTGCGTGTGTGTGTGTGTGTGTGTGTGTGTGTGTGTGTGTGTGTGTGTGTGTGTGTACAGTACACTGGCAGCATTAAAAGCAGTAGCCCTGCTGTAAATGGCGTTGCACACGATATAAACAGAGAAACTCTTACAAGACGAAATGAAAGCAGTGTTGTGATAATAATGACTCCTGCACCTGAAACCTGCTCGACCGGGGCGTGTATCTCACCTGCACTCGTCCTGACATCACACGCTCACCTGACTCCTCCCGGGGATAAAGTCTCAGCCCAGCAGTGTGTGTGTGTGTGTGTTTTTCTCTCTTCCGTCTGCTGCATTAGAAGCCCAGCGAGTCTCTCTCATCTCTCAGACATGGACTTCGATTTAGCTGCAGGTCAGTAAACAACAGATTCAAAGTGGAAAAGAGAAAATAGAAAACATCTCTTAATCTCTCTCTCTCTCCAGCTATGGAATGCGACGATGTGAAGAAGGCTGACGCCAGCCAGGTGGAAGGCATCTTTGGATTTGGAAAGAAAGACAAGGATAAGAAGGTGAGTGATAAGGGTGGGGAAACGACGACACAAGAATACACGTTACTGTAGAGAAGCATTTCAAACTTTTAACCTTTTCACTTTATATGTAATATTTCTGTTGGAACAAAGTTTAACAGACTTTAACAGAGGATTAGTATTCATCTTGTTGAATTTAATTTATTACCCATCCATTATTAAATTATTTACAATTAATTTAAATTTACAATAAATTTATGTATTAAATGTATTTATTTATCTATCTATATATCTATCTATCAAATAAACAGTGCAATGTAATTGTGTATCAGATGCTGTAAAGTACATTAAGAAACATAAGTGCAGTGTTCACATTGTGAAGGAGAATTTATTAAACCAGTTCTTATGAATTCCCCACTCCTAAACCTGTTGGAACATATGTTAGTGATGTTGTACTGTAGAACTTCACTCTGCACGTTGACAAAACCTCCCAATTTTCTTTGCTTAACAGGACGAATCCAAAGACAAGGATAAGTGCAAAGACAAGGAGCACAAAAAAGACAAGGAGCACAAAAAAGACAAGGAGCATAAGGAAGACAAGGAGCACAAGAAAGACAAGGAGCACAAAAAAGACAAGGAACACAAGAAAGACAAGGAACACAAAAAAGACAAGGAGCACAAGAAAGACAAGGAGCACAAAAAAGACAAGGAGCACAAGAAGCATAAAAGTTCCTCCTCTGACAGTGACAGTGATTAGGTAATGATGACTCTCTCTTAGCTATGCCCTCGAAACCGCCCTAAGGGTGACCTAGATGTCCTGAGGGAGCCCTAGTCTAGTCTTAAAAATGATTTGATCAATGACATGTTAACATCTTTTATTTACTTCATTTAAAAATATTTCGAACTTACAGTCTGTTAATCTGGCATCTTCAAATTTACAAACTTAAGTTGTAAAACTCATTGGGCCAGTTTCCCGAACTAGGACTAAGCTTAAACTCTACGCATAATGATAAATATCCATTTGTTGCGCAATTTAGTCCAAGACTAGGATTAATCCATGTTCAAGAAACTTACCCTTTAAGTGTATTGTTAAATATTAAGTATGTTAACATGACTAATTGATCCAACCATTCTTCGCAGAGTAAATTTCAACCAAGTCACACATTTTTCTCCAGATAATTTTGGACTGAATGGTTGAAAAAGTGGCCTGACTGCACGGTCACTAAAACTGGGCCTGTGTTTAAAAAATGGTTTTACAAGTTAAACCAGAAAACTGGCATTTTTTACATTTGCATTTAAAGTAACATGTCTGTCAAGCTACACCAGATGCAGCTTTTCGTCGAGTATAAAACTAGTTTGCTAACCCCCTTGAAAAAGAAGCATTTTCAAGTGTGCTATCAGTACTTCTTCTACAATAAAAATGAGATAGTAAACACACAGTTACCTTTTTATGTATTTAACAGAGATACAGTATACTGAAAGAAAGTTAGAGTTTTAGGGCGTCAGTTTCCCAGACCTTGATTAAACCTGCTGTATGTCTAGACTAGGTTTAAGTTTATTATAAAAGCTCTGTTATGACATCACAGAAATTTATGTAATGTAAAATTTAGGACCCCCAAATATCACACATAACAATGGCTTGCTGTAGAGTGATCATGAATGTAACACTGAGAGAGCGTGTCCTGATTGAGGAATGGTGTTGAGGCTAGATTTGAAGTCTTCCTGCAGTTTTTTTTTTTAAATCCCGCCACCACCCCCCCTCTTCGGAGAACAACGTTGTTTTTAATTACAAATTTCATTAAACTATACAAGCCCTGCAGTTTTATTATGGGCGAGCGTGATGCTGACATCCAGGAGGATTGTAGATACGTATATGCCACACTCATAAAATCTCTGAATACGCTGCTCCACCCAAAGCCCCCCCGATGATGGGGTGAGGCTCGGTGTGACACCACATAACTCCACGTCGTAAAATCTCATGCCTGCTGGACTCGGACTGGGTGTGTGTGGAAAAAACCTCCTACAGCAGTGTTCAACGTTTTCAAACAGGTTGTAAGGTTTATCAGTCATATTAAACACAGGGAGGAGTGTCAGTGCCGTTCCTGAAATTTACTCATACTTTTATCAAAAACTATTCCTCCTTTTTCTCTTTCTCTCTCTCATCTCTCTCTTCTACTTTTCCTCCTCCATCTCTCTACCCTCCTCTCTCTCTTTTTACCTTTTCCCTCTCAATCTCCCTTTTTCTTTCATTCTTTATCTATCTATCTATCTATCTATCTATCTATCTATCTATCTATCTATCTATCTATCTATCGCAAATACTATCTATCTATCTTCCTCTCACTCCTCTCTCTCTCTCTCTCTCTCTCTCTTTCTCCATCTCTCTCTCTCTCTCCCTCATTCCCTCTCCTTCTCTGTCTTACTCTCCTCCCTCTCTTTCTCTCTACATTTTGTCCTTCTTTCTCTCTTCACTCTCTTTCTCTCTTTCCTCCCCTCTCTCTCTCTTTTACCCCTACCCTTTTCCCTCTCTCTTTCTCCTCTCTTCCCTCTCTCTTTCCCTCCCCTTCCCACTTTTTTCTCTCTCTACTCTTTCCCACTCCATCTTTCTTTCTCTCTCTCTCTCACTCTCTTTTTTTTAAACTTCTTCCCTCTAACTCTTCTCATTCTTTTGCTCCTCTCTTTTCTCCCTCCTCTCTTTCCTACTTCCTCTGTCCTTTTTTCTCACGCTCTCTGCTTCTCTTCTCTCTCTACCTCTCACTCTATCTATCCCTCACTCTTTCTGTGTCTTACTCTCCTCTCTCACCCTAATTTTTTTCCTCTTTCTTTCCTCACTCTTTTTTTTCTTTCTTTCTCCCTTTCTCTCTCTCTTTTTCCTTCTCATCAAGCTTCTTCATTGATCGCTGGCCCCTGAATTGAATCGTATCGTATCAGCCTGTGTGATATCTGCAGACATTGAATCATTGGCCATTGAACTGAAGTAATATTATATCTTGATGACCACCACGCCTGGCCCTGCGGACGACATACACGAAAGAAGCACACCTTTCACAGACACAGCAAACCCTTTTTAAACCTTCTACACTAAAGCGATATTATCTGCTTGCTGATCTAGGGCAGGGTTTGCCCTCGGGGCATGGTGGGCATGTTGGAACATTCCAGAATGAAAGGTCTAAAGGTTTTGATGAACTGTCAGGTTACTGTTTTTAGCTGTGACGACTGAAGGAGAATCTCTGATGAAATCTAGTTAACAGAATGTGCGCTTGTGTAAAAGCTGCTGAACAGGCTTCCACTGATGGACAACATAAATGGTGAAACGTGTCAGGCCAGATTTTTTGGTAGTATAACGGTTAGGGAGTTGGCCACGTGATCGAAGTGTTCAAGTTCTGGACCAGTTAAGGTACCAGTGAGGTACTAATGAGCAAGGAACTGTCTCCAAATCAAATGCAGAGGTCACTTTTGGTTGTGGTGCTGTGTTCACAATGACACATAATCACTAACATTATTATTATTATTATTTTTATTATTATTATTATTATAAGCTGATTTTAGTTTAACATACTGTCGTTCAGTGTATGAGTTTAGTTCAAACTGGTTTGTGCAAAGTTCAGATTTTACAGAACATGCAGTAGTCAAATGCATTAAGTCAGTATGAGCACCAGATGGAGCTGCTGGCTTTCTGAATTTAAGTAGAGAAGCATTACAAAGACTGTAGAGGTTTTGAAAGTGAGTGATTATCAGTGTTATACTCGAGACCGGTTACGACACCAGTTTGTAAAAGTCTTAGTCTTGTCCTGGACTCGGACAAAGCGGACTCGGGATTTTATTTGGAGCACAACTGTTCTAACTGTTAAAACCCTTTAAGAGCGACGCAGGCATTTTGGGTTGTTTATTAATGAGTGTTTTAATAACTCAGAATCCCTTTAACTTACACAAACCACACACATGCCGTCAGAATCACAAGACTTTTAACTTACCGGACATTATATTCATTCCTCTGAATGTGAAATTATTTCTGAGTAATTCCATGCACAAAAACTGAAGTAATTGCGTAAAAAGGTATTAATTACATTATTCGCGATGTAAACATACGTTACCGCTGGCGACTCTCATGTAGAACGCCATCATGCACAAAAATGTAGTTCTCTTTCTCTAAATCGGCTCAAAATGACCCAAACCTTTAGTATTTCTTCAGTTTAACATGTGATGTGATCAGTGTTGATAACTGCTTCCAGTGAAGTGATTTCCTCATTATAGATATGTAAGAGAGAAATATTGAATAAACATCTTTAATGCTATTTAGGCTTTGTGGTGTAAAACGTGCATTGGGCCTGTCTCAGTCTCGACACACTCTGGTCTTGGTCTTATCTCAGTCTCGGTTTAGGTGGTGATTATTTGTCATTGTGAACACACCACCGCACGGCGCACAGTGCACCACAACCAAATGTGACCAAATTTAACCCATGCTTGAAGGAGCAGTGGGCAGCTAACCCAGGGAGCAGTGTTTGGGTACGGTACCTTGCTTATGAGTACCTCAGTGATACCTTTACCGGTGTTCTGGGATTCAACTGGCGACCTTCTGATCACGGGGTGAACGCTCTAACCGTTACGCTACCAATACCCCATGCACTTATATTAGAAATGAAATTGTGATAAAAAATACTTTTAACACAGGTTTCCATCTCTAGTGGAGATTTTTTAGGTTTGATGTACATGGTTTTAAAATATTTGTTTTTTAGTCCCAAATGCTGTAATAAACACAATATTCCTGTCTAGAAATCAAACATTTTTCTTCTCCAAAAGAAATGTTTGTAATGTATGTGGGTGTTTGCAGTGGTGTTGAAAAAGTGTTGCATGTTAGAATGAAATGACCAAGTATTAGCAGTTGCACGGTATTATATGTGATTTCTGACGTTCTTTTCTCTGTTCCAGGACTGCAGGTGGATGAAGATTGAGCTCTTCCCGACCGCACATTTATATAAAGGCATTTTACTGATTTTAAGTGCTGAGTGATTAACTAAAACTAAAACAATGCTGTGTATAGTGCTTGCAAAATAAATACTGAAATTATTTAAATTCTATTCTCCGTTGTACGTGCCTTTATTAATAGATGTGCACCTGGTGTTGTGAGTCTCAGTTTGTCCACATGATGGAGCCACTTAACTTTCAGTTAGTGTTTGTATTTGGGGGTGTAGGCCGGAGTTGTAAAAGTAGGAAGAATCAGCGTCACATCAGGCATTGTTAATATTTTATTTCTAGCATCAGTGCCACAACACTGAGCAAGTAACTTAAGCAATTTTGTTATGTTATTGTGCAATAATAATGTAATCTATACATATACACCCATAACACAGGTCATTTTTAATCCCACAGTTTATATTATAATACACTATCGTACACTATGTTAAACTATATTACTTTAGTGTTGTTCTATGTTTCTCAGTTCAGCTTTAAACCCTTTACACCCTTTACATTTAAATATTTGGGATTAGGTGTGGTGATGTAAAGTTACAGAAGAAAAAACAACAATCATAATAAATATTAAATAGTAATAAAACAATAAAAAAAAATCAACTACTCAAAAAAGTACGGTACAGTTACAGTAATGGGAGTGGATGTACTGTAGTGTACTACTTACACTCCTGCAAACCAATTAACGTCTGGAGGCTGTGTGCCTTGGTTCTCTCTCTCTCTCTCTCTCTCTCTCTTGTTCCTTCTCTGTTTCACTCTCCTCTCTCTCCATCTGTTTCTCTCTCTCTCTACCTGTTTCCCTCTATCTCTCCTTTCATTCGGTCTACTTTTCCTCTTTCTCTCCCTCTCTCT
This sequence comes from Distichodus sexfasciatus, assembly GCA_032718565.1. Lineage (NCBI taxonomy): Eukaryota > Metazoa > Chordata > Actinopteri > Characiformes > Distichodontidae > Distichodus > Distichodus sexfasciatus. The sequence continues at coordinate 1,713 of JAVGVS010000647.1, read as the reverse complement.
CTACCTTTTTCATCTCTTTCTCTCCTCTCTCTAACCTCCTTCCTCCCCCTCTCTGCCTCTCTCTCCTCTCTTTCTCTTTTACCTACACCCTCCCCTCTCTCTCTCGTTGAGGTTATCACTGTGTTTATTACTTTACTCTGGAAGGTTGAATATAGTGACTTTGCTGTAACTCTCTGCTTGTCTTCAGCGCTGCGGGAGTGATGTAACATGACTGTGCGGAAGTGTGGTGCTGCACACAGCATCAATATTACAACACGGTGAAGAATAAACAATTGAAACATTTAACACTGTTGATATTTATTCAGGACTGAATGTTTCATACTACTGACGGGAAGATAAAGTAGGACAAGTGTGAAAAATCTAATCAATTATGTATATGTGTGTGTGTTTGTATTTGTCTGCTGTCGTCTGTTTTTCTTGTCAACCTGATATCCAAGAGGTGCCAAAAGAAATCTCATGTATTGTTATTTTATATTGCATTACAAAAAAGCATGGTGTGTATGTTTAATATAGTGTATGTAGCACAATCACTTGAGCGAATATGACTGTCAGTTTTAGCATAAAGCAGTTGGTATTGTAAGAGTTGGCCCCATGACAGGAAGATTGCCGGTTTGAATCCTGGATCTGTAAAGGTACCAGTGAGGTACTCAGAGAGAGTAAGAGAGAAAGACAGAGTGTTTTTGGCATCCTCACACTTACAGCAGTATGTTTTTTGCTGAAGAGGACTCTATTCCCCTGATACTCGGAGCCTCTGGGCAACATTAGGAAACATCACGCTCTTCTCCATCAAAGTGTGACAAACACCCATTCTCTCCTTCTCCTCTTTTCCAAACTCCACTATCAACCGTGCATTTATTTAAAGCCACGCCCCAAACGTCTTTTGCATGCACACTTCATCATCATCTGAGTTCAATCGGGAGGGAGTATAGGGAAAGTGTGTGTTCAGGGATGCTGCAGTACGCCACACGGTCAAGCTGCATCAGCAGAACACAACGCAGACACTGACTACTTTTTGTATAGCTTGTTATCACATAAGGGGAACAGATGAATGTCAGGTTTTCTAGATTTTTCCATTATATTCTATTGATTCTGCCTTCTTGATGTTGGAACAACACCTAGAACGTTTCTTTTCCCTTTTTACTTCTTAGGAAAATGGTAAATTATCTTTAATATGTTGATTTATGGAGAGCAAGATGAAGATATTTAAATTACAGGGGTGTGGGAAGGTGTATGCATCATTTTTAATTAAATCTTTTCAGTCTCATGAGTAATGTTAGTTTAAAGGAGTTTTAATTCATATATTATGAGATTTTGATATACATATAAGTCCAGACAAACGCATGCCAGACTAAAACTGCAGAGTCTGTAAAGATTTGGAACTGCAAGTTTATTGAGTTCATGTTTAACAAAACCAAGACAAAATTGTTCAGATGGAAGATGTTTAACCATCATGACAAATGATTAAACAGACCTTTATTCTCAAAATAAACTTCATTACATTAAGCATTGCAATACCACCCTCAGTCTCTCTCTCTGCACACATTCACACATTTTTGTTAAAGTCAGCACAATCGATGACAAGCCCAGGTGTGAAGATTTTTTCCTTGTACCACCATTCTGAAATTTTTGCTACATTTTTACTATATAATTTTATTATAATATAGAGAAACTAAATTGTAACCTACAAAAGAGGTATTATATATATATATATAT